>SNQN01004250.1:8227-23655 GCA_008642245.1 Bassia scoparia
TCAGCCAAATGACATGATCATACTGACACTGTTTCTCATGAAGAATAGGATTTTTACTGAGGGACATAATCATGCTGGTACCTAGTTCTGGTGAACTAGGATTTTTGTCAGTTGACATAATCAAGCTGACACCTTATCTCATAAAGATTAAGATTTTACCAGGTAGCTCTTCACTAACCTAKTACCTGACTCAAATGAGTGGGATTTTACCAGATGGCTTTTCACCAATCTAGTACCWAGCTCTGTAGAAAGAGTAGGATTTTGACCAGATGACTCTTCACCAGCCTGGTACCTAACTTTGTAGAAAGAGTAGGATTTTGGGTGTATCTACCTCTATTGAGATGAAATACCTTACAACTTAAATACCTATGAAAAAATAAAACACTAGAAAAAGAAAAAAATACAACCAAATGCCTTTAACTGCCTTTCATAAATAATTACACAACAATTACATGGTTGAATTTCATAATTTGCCTAAATATTTTACAAGAGTTAATGCTATGAAATAGGTATAAGAATCTTTCTGAAGAAACTGTCTCAATGTAAATGACCAAACTTAAGCATGGTACCTCTTGAGTTGATCTACATTCCAAATGTTTGGCAGCTCTGTGCCATCAAGCTCCATGAGTCTATAAGTCCCAACCATACTCTGAGACTGGATTTGGTATGGTCCCTCCCAGGTGGATGAAAGCTTGCCATGAATACTAGCCTTCTGGACTRCTGCAGACTTTCTCAGAACTAGGTCACCAACTGCTAGTGGTCTTTGCCYGACCCTTCTATTGTAATACCTGGCCACTCTCTGAATGTAGGCTGCTTGTCTGGTCATTGCATCCTCCCTTAACTCATCAACCAGATCCAGACATTCTGATAAAGTCTGCTCATTTTGAGATTGATTGTATTGAGAGAGCCTAAGAGAGGTGGAGCCAACTTCAACAGGTATTAGAGCTTCAGTCCCATATACCAGAGTGTAAGGTGAGTAACCAGTTGATCTTTTGATAGTAATCCTCAATKACCAAAGTATGCTTGGTAGCTCCTGCAGCCATAAACCCTTTTTATCATCTAACTTCTTCTTCAAACCATTCAAGATCTGCTTATTGGCTGCCTCTGCCTGCCCATTTGATTGTGGGTGGCAAATTGCTGAGAATGTCACCTTGATTTTGAATTGGGACAACTAGGCTATCAGTGGATCATTGTCAAACTACCTCCCATGGTCAAATACTATGCAAACAGGAATGCCATATCTGGTTAGTATATTCTCCCATAGAAATTTCCTAACATCCTTCTCTGAGATATTAAATAGCCCTTTAGCTTCAATCCACTTGCTAAAATAAYCAACARCAACAATTAGCCATTTTTTACCTCCTTGAGCCTTTGGAAATGGACCCAGGATGTCCACACCCCACTGAGCAAAGGGGATAAGGTTCAGAACTGGCTACAGATCATTGGATGGTTGGTTGACGGAAGGTGAAAATCTTTGGCATTTATCACACTCAGTGACCATCTTCCTGAAGTAAGCATCCATTGTTGGCCAATAGTAACCAAAACGAAGATCTTTATGAACCAAGGTTCTAGAGCCTGCATGGTGACCACAAATTCCATCATGAATCTCCCTAAGGATATAATGTCCCTCTTTCGGATCAACACACTTGAGTAGTGGTTGAGAGGTATGAGACTTCATGTACATTTCACCATCTATGATGGTGTATCTCTGAGCTGCAAGTCTGACCTTCATGGCGTGTGCTTTGTCAGAAGGTAGTGTGTCATGTTGTTTATAGGCTAGAATGTCAGCCATCCATAAAGGGGGTGGATCAACCTGGAACACATACATAGCTTTACACTCTGTGCTCCTCCTGGCAAGCACCTCCATCAAGATGGACCTCGCCAATTTTAGAAAAGTTATCGTAGCCAGTCTTGCAAGTGCACCTGCCAGGATATTGTCTTCTCTAGGAATCAAGCACACCTCCAATGACTGAAATTTAGAAGCTAACCCCTTCATCTTGGTGCAGTAGGCCTGTAGGATTGGCTCTTTGACCTCATACTCCCCCCTGTACTGGTTGGCAACAAGTTGGGAATCAGTCATAAGACAAACTCTAGTGGCKCCAATGGACAAGCACAACTATAGAYCAGCAATGGCAGCTTAATACTCAGCTTCATTATTGGTTGCTTGATATTGAAACTTTAAGGCATACTCAATGACATCTTTTTCTGGTGAAAGCAGAACCACACAAACACCAAAACCTGCATTTGTTGATGAACCATCTGTATAGACAACCCAGGGTACTGTTTGATGGGTTTGCTCCCATAGTAGGACATTTCAGCCAAGAACTCAGCCATGAGTTGTGACCTATTGATAAGCTGTCTTGTGAAAGTAATTCCAAATACCTAGTCAATCCATAAATGCCTAAATTTGTCATCTGCCAGATATTAATTATCAAGCTTTTTCGAGTGATTTCTCTAATGGCAATCAGTATCAGGGAACAACAATTGGATGCGCAATCAAGATATGGCCTCTAACCTACCTAGCTGTTGGTGACTGACTGCTAGCAGCCATTCTTCGAATCATGGGAGTACTTGGTCTCTTCCTCTCTTCAAGGCATGGACTAACAAAGATACATAGCTGTTTGCACTTTTGTCATGCTCCCTCAATAGACAAGCACTGACGGCTGACTGGCTAGTCAAACAAATTATAATAAGAACAGTGTTTCACCTGGTCTGGCTTGGGCAAGGGTAGTTAACTTGACAGTCAGGTGCTCCTTTAATTGATAGCTTTCGTATGCTCTCACTAGGCCGCCAACTGATCTATCGCTTCACATTGAGAGCTTTATTTCTCTTAATACCATTGCAACTTATCTTGATCTTGCAGATCACTTGACAGTTGGTCCTCAGGATTCACTATGATACCTTGCATAGATCAAGTAGCATCTTCATATCTGGAGTCCTAGCTTTACAGTAGATCCAGTTACTTTAACCTATCAGGATTGGCATTCAATGCTCTCTTTGATTTCTGAACTATAAATGCCTAAGAAATTTTACTCAGAGCTTAACCCCAAAGACACACTTCTTGAGTTAAGCTTGACTGGTACTTTTCTCGGTTGCAATGTTTCTGTCAATCTTCAGTCGTGATCTTTAGGATGAATACTAATTTTTACATGGGTCATCAACATACACTTCCCAAGATTTACATCTGTTGACGTGATAAAGACCGTGTCCATCATTTACTTGATAGTGCACACAGTATTCTGAAGCCAAATGGCATCTAATGAGTATAGTATGTAGACAACCAAAAACAACTGGTGAGGAAGGTTGTCTTCTCTTGTTTGGTTGGAATACTTGTATTTGATGCTAGCCTTCAGAATGCATCCATGAAGGAGAGCTTGCGATGACCACTGGGTTGAATCAACGCAGTGAGTCGTATCCTTGGCAGAGATGGCAATCTTAGGCAAAATTGTTGAGATCAGTTGAAGTTAACAACACATTTCTCCAATGATGCATTTGGCTTTTGACCCATAACAAATTGCACCAATCAGGGTAATGACACATCTCAATAAGATCCGTGCATTCAAGTAATTTATTTATTCTAGCTTCAATGCTGGTTCGTTCTCAGAAGAGAAGTGCCTTGAAGGCGTGATCGGCACGCAATCAACAATCCTAACTTTCCCCTGCTAACTCGTAGTCGGCGAATAAATCACAATCCCTCCCCACACTTGATGTTGCAATGTCCACAATGCCAACAAATAAAGCAAAATAAAGCACCGAAAGTTAAGGGCAAAAGGAATACTCACAAACCCTCGCTAAGAGGGGAAAGACGAAGGGTGCAAGAGAACCCTTTGAAGGCAACCAACCCAACAGCAGAGAGGAATTTGTTTTCTTGCTAATTAGAACTAGAGGATTCTTGTTCAAACAAAGCAAATTTTCGTTCACCGAAATTGACTTGGCTTATTAAGGTAGAAAACTGAAGCCACTTCCTTTTGTGAACACTTGGAAGTGGTGTCATGAGAGATGGTAAATAAGAATTAACCATGCACACCAAAAACCCCTTCCCAAAAGTTTTCCAAAAAAAAAAAAATTTTTCCAAGTCGACAAGCAAAGAAACCCTCACTCACTACACACGCACAAAATTGAAGGCCAAAGGAGCTGCAATCAAAGAAAACACAATCCAAAACAAATCCAGTGAGTTTTCAGAATTATCCTCCAAAGAGATCTCAATTGCTCAAGTAAGTAACTTCAATGTGTTCAACTGTTCATCAATGAAAATCAAAAACCCAAAAATCAATTGTTGCAATGTTAGTGTTTTTTCTTTCCTTTTTTTTTTGAATCACACGATGTGATGTAGTTATGGACTGCAAGTTGCGGTGGTGGCGCTGCAGTTGGGCGACGAGAGGCGCGTGGCTCACGCGGCAACAGCAGAGGAGAGAGATGAAAGGGGAGTGCGCTGGTGATGTTTGGAACAGAGGAGTGCGTGCTGCACTGGCTGTGTGGGGGAATGCGCTGCGATGGCGGAGGAGCGACGGTGCCTGGTTGCGCTGTTTCGCTACTTCTCGGTGGTGGGCCGCTGGTGATCGGAGCAGAGGAGGGTGCTGGTGATCGGAGCAGAGGAGGGAGATGAGATTGCTGCTATGGTWTATATGCTTCCCTATGCTTTGTACGTTCAGTGCCCCTTCCTCTTCGTTTTCTTCTTTTTCTCCCCTTTTTATTTTTMATTTTATTTGAATTGACTTGATGATGGGTTGTTGTATTCCAGTAGACACCACAACCTGGTTGCGATATGTGGGCTTTTGCCGCAACCTGGTTGCGTTGTACGCTGACTTGTGATTTGCTTTTYGCTTGAAAATATGACTTGCCACAACCTAGTTGTGACTTTAATGCAAATGCTGCAAGCTAGTTGCGGACTAGGCTGTTTTGCTGCATACAAATCGCCCCACAAACTAAAAATCTGTACAAAAAGAGAACTAAAACTACACAAACCAAAAGTTAGTAAAAATTACATAAAAACTAAATAAAATGCTAACAAAAAAAACTAACAAGCTACTAACTAAAAACTTTTTGGATTATTCTTTTTGTATATCTTTTTTTTTTGTTTTTTTAGAAGAAAATAAAATAAAATAAAATAAAAACTAAAAATTTAGAAGGAAAGAAAACTTGGGTTGCATCCTAAGAAGCGCTAGTTTAAGGTCATCTAGCTTGACCACGTTTTATGTCATGTACCCGAAGGGTGAGAAAGTGTAATGCCCACTCTCTCATGATCAATGGGATCGCCCGCTCGATAGTGCTTCACTCTTTGACCATTCACCTTGAAAGTACCACCTTGACGGTTCCAAAGTTCCACCGAACCATAAGGAAAAACCTTGTTGACTTGAAATGTCCCGACCATCTAGAGCGAAGCTTCCCCGGGAACAACTTCAATCTAGAATTATAAAGAAGAACCAAATCGCCTTCTTTAAACTCTCTTCTCAAAATCCCCTTTTATCCGTGCCATCCTTCGTTTTCACGCTTTGTAACTAATTGAACTTTCTAGCATCAAAGCGAAGTCTCATCAAGATCATTTAGTTGTACATCTCTTCTCACTCGTGCTTGCAAATCAAAATTTATGGCCTTGATGCCCATATACGCACGATGCGCTTTTCAACGGGAAGATGGCACGCTTTTCATAGACAAGCCTATACGGAGTTGCGTCCCAGATGGGCCGTTTTGAAGAAGTTTTATATGCCCAAAGAGAATCTGCGAGCTCTTTGTAGCCCAATCCTTCTTGATCTCGAAACGTCTTCTCTAAGATAGTTTGATCTCTCGGTTAGATATCTCACTTGCAACTAGTTTGTGGGGTGATATGAAAGTCAACTCGATGATTTACTCCATACTTTCAACATTGCCTCGAACTTCTTTTCAATAATGTGGTCCCCCCATCACTAATCAACTGTGGCAACTCCAATCGAGGGATAAGATTGTCTTCTTAAAGAATTTGAACAACACGAGCATCATTAGTAGGGTGGCTATTACCTTGCGACCCCTTCGACACGTAGTCGAAGCAACTCAAGATGTACCTATTCCCTGAGAAAGAATGGGAAAGGTCCCATAAAAATCAACTCCCCACACATCAAATATTAAACCTGATCGAATGTTATTTAGAGGATTTCATTCCTCCTTGAGATGTTTCCAGTCCTTTGACACAATCACAAGACTGAACAAAAGCATGAACATCTTTGAACAAGGGCAATAGAAATCGCATGAAGAATTTTCGCAGCAGTTCTTATGGTTTGATGGTGACCTCCATAGGTGAAGTCATGACAATTGGGAAATGATAAAAAACTCACCTCACTTTAGGAAGTGCACCTTCTAATAATTCCATCCGCATACATCTCTTGGAGAAATAGGTCATACGCCCAAAAGTATCTCTTTCACCTCTTAAAAAATTTCTTCTTCTGTTGTGATGAATAGCCATGGAGGGACGTACAACTGCAAAAGTTGGTTGTATCAGCATACCAAAGCGGGGCTCACAGCAAGACGCAAGCAAATGATCATCAGGAAATGAATCATCAATAGGTAAACCCTCTTCAGCTTCATCATCAAGGACAAGTCGGGAAAGGTGATCAACAACAACGTTTTCCGCACCCTTCTTGTCCTTAATCTCCAAATCGAATTCTTGCAGCAATAGAATCCATCGAATCAAACGCGGCTGTAGACACCCAAATGTGTCTCCCCAAATGAGTAATCGATGATGAAACATACCACGTTTCGTGATCGATTCGATTCCGAAAAGACGCAGCTGAACTCGTAGAAATTTCAAAATATGCGAATTCACACTCGAAATCATGAGGCAAAGGTCAATCAAGAGGCTAAAAGAATTTTCTTTAATCATTTTCTATTTTTCGGAATTTTCTGTTAACTGTAAGATTTTTTAAAATAATTTATATTGGTGATCTCCATAATTTCCACTTTTCATTGCATTCTTCTCATTTTTCTGAGTTCGCCAGTATTTTTAGATTATTTTTCCGATTTTTCTACAATTTTCTATGAATTTTGCAATATTTACAATATCAAAATACGTGGGAATACACAGAAAATACGGAAAATACCAAAAAAAATACACGGAACGTTCCGGAATCCTCTAGAACTCCCTAGAATCGTATTTCTTGGAGGAGGGGATGTCTAGATTCATTCGTAATCTTGCAGAATAAGAAAAATCTTTGAAATAAAGCAAAGATCGCTGAACGTATATAGCTCAAAGGAGCGTATATACGCTCCCCATGAGCGTATATTCGCTCACTTTGTGCCTTCGCGCCTATAAATACGGCCTTGCCTCTCAAGTTTTGAACAACTTTTCACGATCCAACACTTCACGACTTCAAAAATTTTCACATAGTCTCTTGTCCCATACATATACACATTCAAACACGAGTTTTGCGCCCCTTTTCGAATCGATTCAACGAACGAAATCAAGCAATTCGATCGAAGGGCGTTTCCTTTTAGTTTTACTTTAACAATTTGTTTATTTGCAGAGACAAGGTGAGAAGGATACACATGTATATTATGCTTTACTAACCTTTGTCTTCATGTTTCATTTGTACATATTTCTATCACACTTGTATGTATTGCTTAAACAAGACCAGAATTCAATTGCTTATCACATTAAAATCAGATAATCATGGACGACCGGTTTTCTAGGCACCTTATTAATATTGACTAACAATCAAGTGATCGCTTTATCCATGGTAGAAGTCATTGTTTGTACATAATAGCAACCCACCTAGTAATATTAGGTTAGTGCGCTTTCAAGATCAATTCAATAGGCTCTTTGAATTCAATTGTTATGACTTATGGAACTACAATGAGACCGAGTAGAGGCCGCTACATGCGGGCGAATTGGGTTAAAGATCTGATTCGTACCATGCCCCCGAACCCACAATCTGGTTACTGGACCTAACAGTGGGGCCATTAATTTGGCACCAATGTTTCGGGCGTCCGTGATTAACCTATATAGGCACGGTGGCGATCCCCTCAACTCGACAACACACCCCAACGCATTCACATGCGGATTCCATGGCTCAATTCCATGACACTGAAGCTGAGGTCAACCCCCTTGAAGGGGGAGAAGCCCTACAACGGCTTAGCATCTTTCTTGCTCATCAAATACTTCAATGCCGCATGATCAGTGTGAACAATCACCTTCGACCTAACGAAATAGGATCGAAACTTCTCCATAGCATACACCACGGCCAATAACTCCTTTTCAGTTGTGGCATAGTTCATTTGTGCCGCATCAAGAGTCTTGCTTGTGTAATAGATGGCATGGAGCTTGCCATCCTTTCTTTGACCCAACACGACACCTATAGCATAATCATTTGCATCACACATAATCTCAAATGGAGAGTTCCAATCAAGTGGTTGTATGATGGGAGCAGATATAAGAGCCCGTTTTAACCTGTTAAAAGCCTCAAGACAAGCATCAGTGAAAACAAAGGGAACATCTTTGCCTAAAAGCTCAGTTAGAGGTCGAGCAATTTTAGAGAAATCCTTGATAAAACGGCGATAAAATCCCGCATGACCAAGGAAAATCCTCACCGCCTTCACAGAAGTGGGAGGTGGCAAGCGCTCAATGACATCTACCTTAGCTTTGTCGACTTCGATGCCCCTGTGAGAGACAACATGACCCAAAACTACACCTTGTTGAACCATAAAATGACACTTTTCCCAGTTAAGAATAAGATTGACTTCTTGACATCTATGAAGCACCTTTTTCAAGTTTTGCAAGCAATTATCAAAAGATGTTCCATAAACTGAGAAATCATCCATAAAAACTTCCATAATTTTTTCAATCAAGCCTGAGAAAATTGCCATCATACACCTCTGAAAGGTGGTAGGAGCGTTGCACAGTCCAAATGGCATCCTTCGATAAGCAAAGGTGCCATAAGGACAAGTGAAAGTGGTCTTTTCCTGATTACTTGGGTGGACTGGAATTTGGAAGAAGCCTGAATATCCATCCAAGTAACAGAAAAAGGAATGCTTTGCCAACCTTTCTAACATATGATCAATAAATGGGAGAGGGAAATGATCTTTTCGGGTGGCCTTATTTAGTTTTCTATAATCTATACACATGCGCCACCTTGTCACAGTTCTAGTGGAAATTTCTTCACCCTTGTCATTCTTGACAACGGTCATGTCACCCTTCTTAGGAACAACTTGTACTGGGCTAACCCACTTACTATCTGAGATAGGGTAGATTATACCAGCATCAAGCAATTTTAGAACCTCTTTTTTAACTACCTCCATCATGTTTGGATTAAGTCGTCTTTGAGGTTCAACAGAAGAAGCATGATCGTCCTCAAGAATAATCTTATGCATACAAAATGAAGGGTTGATTCCCTTGATATCATCAATGCTGTAGCCTATAACATTTTTATAACCTCTCAAAACAGTGAGCAATTGCTCAATTTGCATGTCATCAAGCTCAGCATTAACAATAACAGGATATGTTTTATTTGGATCCAAATATGCATATTTCAAAGAAAGGGGAAGGGGTTTTAACTCTACCTCAGGAGGCGTAGTACTCTCCGTAGATTCTCCATGTGTTAAAAACTCCTTCACGGCCTCATCTTTAGGTAGGGAACGAGATTCCTTTAAAAGCTTCTTGTATGCTTTAGTTTCCCAATCCTCTTCATCAGCACTTCCCATGAGAACAGTTTGCAATGAATTATCAAGATGTATATTTTGAATTTCCGCTTCTATCAACTCATCTAGAGCCTCCACTCTATAAATAGTCTCTCCCATAGAAGGAGCCTCCATGGAGTTTGTGAGATTGTACTCCATCTTCTCATTACCCACTTTAAAGGTAATCTTGCCATTCTTCATATCAATGATGGCTCCAGCAGTGGCTAAGAAAGGTCGCCCAAGAATTATAGGGACTTGTGCATCCTCTTCTATCTCCATGACTACAAAGTCACATGGAATAAAAAACTTCCCAACATGAAGAGGAACGTCTTCAAGAATACCAAGTGGAAACTTCATAGTCATATCGGCCAATTGTAAAGAGATGCAAGTGGGTTTTAGCTCACCCATATGAAGCTTCTCGCAAATGGACAAGGGCATTAGACTAACACTTGCCCCAAGATCACAAAGAGCCTTTTTGATTTCAATATCACTAAGTTTGACAGGAATGGAATAACTGCCAGGATCTCCAAGCTTTTTTGGAAGCTTATTTTGCAAGATCGCACTACATTCAGCTGTGAGTGAAACAGTTGCATTCTCTTCTATCTTTCGCTTGTTTGAGAGCATGTCTTTCAAGAACTTTGCATAAGATGGCATTTCAGAGATAGCATCCAAGAATGGTATATTAATGTGCAGCTTCTTCAAGATATCAAGGAACTTCCCATATTTCTTCTCTAGCTTTGCTTGTGCCAACCTTTGTGGGAATGGAACTGGTGGCTTATATGGCTCAATGGGAGTAGGAGTAGGTTCCTTCTTCTCTTCTTTTTCTACCTCATTCTCTACCATCTTCTCAATTTCAACTGCTTCATTCACTTGCTTGTTTGGTGGCTCCTTGATGGGAGGATCTTGTAACTCTTTTTCATTTCTCAAAGTCACTGCATTGATTTGACCTTTGGGTGGTTGCTCAGTATTGCCTGGAAATTGGCCCATGGGCCTTGAAGATTGACCTACTTGTTGAGAAAGTTGACTCACTTGACTTTCCAAGAGTTTTTGTTGAGCCGCCATTTCTTGAAACCGGTTGTCAATTTTCTCATCACACTTTATTTTTTGACTAAGGAAATTCTCCATCATAAGCTCCATGTTGCTCTTTTGTTGGATTGGAGGAGGTTGTGGATTGACATTTTGGGATGGTTGATTGAATGGTGCCCTAGCTTGGAAACCTGGCGGTGCATTGAAATTGTTGCGAGGTGGTGGTGGATTCAGTTGTGCTTGAGTGTTCTTGTATGAGAATGCAGGATTATGCTTCCACCCCTCATTATATGTGTTAGAATAAGGATCAAACGGACACCTTGAATTGGAATTATAGAGAGCATTAGCTTGCTCAATAGACATCCCATCATTGTTGACTTGACATTGATTAGCAGCATGACCTTGTACTCCACACATTTGACATGTGACCGCCATAGAGGTTCCAACTTGGAACTGATCAAACTTATGAGAGAGTGCCTGCACAGTACTAGCTAGTGAGGTTAATGCATCAACATCATATTTACCTCCTTTCTTTGAACTATTTCGGCCACTTGGATGATAGTTATCATTGGCCGCCATCTTTTCAAGCAACTCCTTTGCTTCCGTTGGATTCTTAGTCATGAGAGAACCACCTGAAGCAGCATCAATGTAGATACGAAATTCATGTGTCAAACCATTATAGAAAGTCTGTATCAACATCCATTCAGGAATCCCGTGATGGGGGCATTGCCTTTGCAAGCGTAGGAACCTTCTCCATGCTTCATATAATGACTCGTCATTAGATTGTTGAAAGGTTGCTAGCTCATTCCTCAATTTTGCAGTCTTTTCTTGCCCCAAAAACTTCACTAAGAATGCCTTAGCAAGTTTGTCCCAAGTATCAAAAGTTCCAACACCTTCATCTCTTAACCACTCCCTTGCTCTATCTCGAAGAGAGAAAGGAAAAAGTCGTAGTCGAATAGCATCTTCACTCATATTATTGATTTTCACAGTATCACATTTCTCCAAGAAGCTTGCAATATGACTTACAGAGCATTCATTGGCTAGCCCTGCAAATGAATCATTGGAGATGAATTGGATGAATTGAGGCTTGAGCTCGAAATTTGCAGCATTGACAATTGGTCGAACAATGCTAGATAGTGCACCAGTTGTAGTGTCTGGTACACCATACTCCCAAAGTGATTTAGTACGTTCCTCGGCCATTGTTTCTTGTGTAACTTGATTTCTTCTCCTTCTTCTTCTACCTCCTTGCCTACGTGCAGTAGCCTCGATTTCAAGGTCTATAGGAATCAAATTCTGTTGACCTGTTCTTCGAGTTTGCATGCAACAAGAAAAAAAAATAGAAACAAAAGATCAAGTAACAAAAGAATATAGCCGAAGCAACAAACTAAAAAAAAGGCTTAGCAAAATTAAATCAAAACTCACTAATTTAAACACCGTTAGTCCCCGGCAACGGCGCCAAAATTTGAAAGGCGTGTCGCGCACCTAACAAAAGTATCCTAACTTTTCCTCCTAACTACGTAGTCGGGCAAGCAAGGGTCGAATCCCAAGAGACTAATTGGTTCAAAGTGGTCAATTTTGATTCTAATTTATGCTAAGCAAGTAACAATTTAGAGTTGAGATTTATTAACTATGCTAAAACTAATCAACACAAAAGGAAATAGTGCAATTAAAATTCAACGATTAAAAACACCTAGAGTTAAGCATCACCACTAGCATAATTGACACAAAGCAATTCATACCCCAATTTAATCGATTAATTGTTCAAGAGAAAAGGTAACCGTATAAAATACCACAAACCTCTCCCGAGTATCTATGGCTTCTCTAATTTGCAATCAAGCGTACTCCCGTGGAATCATACAAATTAGAGACATTAATCGCAAAACCCTAATTTTCCAACAATTCATTCTACCCACTCCCGTGGAGAACTTCATGTTCTTAATTGAAATAATCAAATTCGTTATTACCCAATTCCCATTGTGATAAAAACAATGAATTCATAACAATACCAATTATCCCTAATCTAGTATTGGCATAAGAACAATCAATTAAGCATGAACAATCAACAATTAAATTGGGGATTTTACTAATTTGCTCAAAAATCAATCATGGCTAGGGTTTAGCCTAACCCTAGATTAAGAAAACTACTCACACATCATTGTTGAATAAACAAAACTAATATTCAAAGAAAGCATGATTAACTACAATAAAAAGAGAATAGAGATAAGAAAATAATACTTGAATTGATGAAATTGCCAAATCAATGTTGAAAGTACCAAAGTATTTGGAGTTGTGTGCTCAAAAAAGGAGAGAGAAAGCTTCTTCTATTCACCAAACTAATATTGAAAGTATGTCAAAAAGAATCGAATGAAAACTCTATGTAAAAACCTATTTAGATGCTAGGAATATGAATAGTTTTCTACATCAAAGAAGGGGTCGCAACCAGGGTGTGGCAAGTGATTCTAGGCCGCAACTAGGTTGCGGAGTGGGCTGCCATGTACTCCAAAACTCATCAAAAATCAAGTGGCCGCAACCAGGTTGCGGCAAACTAGGTGATTTCCACAACCAGGTTGCGGGGGAGCTTCATGAGCAATTCTTTTGAGCTTTTTCGGCAATATAAGCGTCTTGAATCGCCCGTTCTTTGATCAACATCCGATTAGCTCTACATGCATCTCCAATAATCCTAGCAAAAGCACCTAAAACCTACAAAAACAAAGCAAAACAAACCCGAGAAGAGCAATAGCAAAATATAAAGTATAATAGCTCTAAAAAGGTTGAAACTATGGGAAAAGAAAGATGAAAACACACAAATTTAGCATAGAAATATGAGTATAAAATGGTGTTATCAATTATCTTTAAGTTTCTTGGATAAGATATATTTTTTTATTTACTCTTTTTATATTTAGTTATTTTATTTTCTAATTTTTTAATAGTATCCTCGAGACAAAGAGGTCTTCACAAAAATTATTCGATCAAATGCGAGTGTTTGCTTCATATATAACATAGATAGTTAAATATTAGCCTAAGTTAAAAATTTAAATATTAATCCAAAGATACATAGTACTCTCTCCTATTTAATGTTTTGTGCAATTTCCTCTTTTGGACGATTTTAATGTTTTGTGCATTGTGCTTTATTCCATTTTGGGACACTCTCTCTCCTGCTTTTTAACCTCACAAGTCCTTACTTACCCCTAGTTTGACATACTTTCCCCCTTTAACACACACACTCTCCTACTTTTTGACCCCTCTCACATCATAATACATTATTCCTAGTTTTTCCCTCAAATAGTAAATGCATAGAACATTAGAAGTCGGAGGGAGTATTATTAATAAAGTTAAATATTAATCTCGTTATTATATAGTTAAATAGTTATATATTGATCTCAAGATTATATTAATCCAAAGTTAAATATTTCGGTTCAGTTCAGTTTCATTCAGTTCAGTTCAAATTAGTTTAGTTRAGTTCAGTTGATTTTCATCCAATGTAAACGGACCCTTAATACGTACATCAAGTAATAAGAAATTGGAAAAAAAGTGGTATTTGTTAAGAAAATAAAATAATATATCAGAAGTTACTCAATTAAACTATCCACATTTCCTAAAATTAAGCATGCAATTAGTTGGAGTTTGACGAGCGTCATGGTTCGTAGTTTCCTTATATTTTATTTATTTACTTTCCTTATTTTTTGCTAAAGCAAAGCTTTTTTTTGTTTTTTTGACGAGAAAACAAAATACGTTTCATTCATAGTAAAGCCAAACGACACTTACAATTGGCAAAATTGATAAAACTATAACAAACATCCATAGACCTATGAACTTRATGCAATAATAAAACAGATTTGATTAAACATCGCTTTAATAAATTCCCTTAATCTAAAGCAGTACAGATCTGTGAGTTCATGCATATTCGCAATTTAATCCGTTTTTACATAGTTGCATCAGTATGTAAACGTCTAAAGCTTCCCCAATAATGACAAATAGAATGAAACCATTCCCACCAAGGTCCAAAGAAAATATAGTGTATATCGATCAACGAAACACCAGTTAGTTGAAACAATTTCCCACACAAAACTGAGGCCATAACCATTAGCACAATTTGCGTACTAGTTGGCACCTGATAGCCGCCAAACAGAGGACATAAACTCAGCCAGAGTCTCCTCCTTAGAGCAGAAAGAGCTAAAGGAAAAAATCCTACAACCCTAAAATTGCGATCAAAACATACTCAAATCCCAAAAGACACTATTATGAAAAACAATACTACTAGAATACGGGGCATCCATATTAAAATAAAGAAAATAAAAAACCCTAATAATGGCAACCAAAAAAGGAATGTTAGCAACCAATCTTCCAGCATACTCGACATAATCCTCCTGTCATCCTCCACCACCTGCAATGTTGTCTGGTCAGATCAGAAGCCCACCGTCGGAGCCACCACATAACCCGAACATAACCTCCCAACACGTACTGGGAAGCAGAATCGATAAAGAAAACAAATCCCTTGTGATTCCCCGCACGAAAACGAATGAACAAACCATCAATACAATACCCAAAGATCAATCCCCAACCAAACTTCAAAGGTGCCACTTGAGGGCGACTCGTRGGCCATGAAAGGGGRGAGATGAAACCCACCCCCAAGACCGGTGGTCCCCTTATAGGAGTTAACGAAACCGAGGGTAAAATAAAAGGAAAGGAGAGTGTGTGTGAACTGAGAACAAGTGAAAAACCACAGGCTTACGTAACTGTGGGAATTTGAGAGAAAAAAA
>SNQN01004250.1:31385-44352 GCA_008642245.1 Bassia scoparia
AGGCTGGTAGTCCTTGATGTAGTGGTGAAGGGGGTGGTGCAGTGGTGGATTTGGTTGCAATTGTTGGGCGAATTGTGCGTTGAATGTGCAGGGGAGGATGGAGTGGTTGGTGGTGTTGCATTCTGTGGGTGGATCAGCGACGAAGATGTGCGAGCGGGAGAGGGAGTTGCAGGAGAGTGCGACACTGGCAGGGGGTGGGGGAAAGGGGAGGTGGTGTTAATTTTTTATAGAAGAGAGATAGAAAGAGGATGTTACTTTTTTTTTAGAAGGATGGTTGTTAATTGTTACTGTATTAAGTTTTAATAATTTAATTAGATTTTTTTTTGGGTTTTAGTAAGGGTATATTAGTATTTTTAACTTGTTTTGGGAGAATTAGAGTAAAGTGGTTATTTTAATTAATATTGTAAATTGGTGGCTATAACATAGATTAAAAACACCGAGGCTACTAAATAGAATTCGAAAAATTGATGACTACCATATAAAAACCCTAAAAACCAACAAAACTACAAAACTATACAAAGTGCAAAACTAACCAAAAGGCTAGTGAAATGATATTGAAAAACACACAAGTTGGCCAAAATAAGGAAGAATAAGTGCCTAAATGTGACCATTTTTTGGCACTTATCAATTCGTTTGGTGGTGGCGGTGATGGGATTTGAACGGAGGCGATGGAGCTCCAAAGGCTACGACTTTGTTGTTTACGTGAAGGCACCATTAACAACCGAGTTCTCACTCATAGGTTGATCTCCGCCGTCATTTGTCAAGATGCTAGAAAGGAGATGACTAAGCTATAAAATCAAGTAACAACATAATAATGTATGGTTACAATATCATTTTGGCCATTCATTATAAAAGGCTATGACTGGTGTGGGGCGGCTATTGGAATTGAACAAGAGCGATGGAGTCAAGGCTACGATGGAAATTTCAAGAATTTGTGTTGTTTTTTATTGATTAAGGGGTTGCAGGGGCGGCGATGGGTGGTGGCATTGCGTCATGGGGCTAATGCGCGCAAAGAGGCCCGGAGAAGGGTGGTGGCGTGGGTTGTGGGRGTGCGAAGAGGCGTGATGAAGGGTGGATGTCGTGGTTTCGTGGTTGTGGACTTGGAAGTTAAGGTCATRGGTGTAACGGTTGTTGGTTGTAGTGGGTTTAGCTGCGGCTTTGTTGAGGGGGGTTTGAAGGGGTGGCAGGAGAGGTTGGCAGGGGAAGGTGGCTGGCAGCCTTGCTAAGGGGGGTTTGTAGAGATAACGGGTGTAAATTAGTTTAAAAATTAGATTAGATTTTTTTTATTATTTAAATAAGGGTAAATCAGTAAATTTAATTAGTTTTTAGGTAAAATTAGAGTAAAGTGGTTATGTTTAATTAATATTGCGAAATTGGTGGCTACAACATAGAATTAAAAAAACACGAGGTCACCAAATAGAATTCGTAAAAATTGAAGGCTACCATATAGAAAAACCTTAGTTTTTATAGGTTTCTCACTTGTTTTCTCTTGCTTTCTATTCTTATACACTCAATTTCAAGTGTTGTGAGTGTTTGCAAGTTGCCTAAGTGTGAAAATGCTAGTTTTGTGCCTTGTTACTTGTTGACGTGGTTGTATTTGCGAAAGTTGAGCCTTAAAGCATTTGAATGCATACTCTAACAACTTCTTTGAGCCATATCTTTCTGCACACTTTGAATTTGTAGGTGAGACTTTTTTTGGAAAGTAGACTTTGAGAGCTTTTCAACGGTATATTATAAGCTGCAATCCGATCACCGAGCGAGAAGTTATGGCCGTTCGAAGTTAAGGTAGTTGAGTAGGGTAGACAGAAGCAAAAARGAGCGCCCGTGCCTGCAGAGACTCTAACATCTCCAGTAGTGAAAACGAGCGTGCGCACATATCTAGATTGGCCCGCGCCTCACCTGTGGCCCGCGCATATGGCCCGCGCTTGCAGACTCCTTCCTTCAATTCCAGAAGCAAATACGAGTGTGTGCGCATGTGAAGGCTGGTCCGCACCTCGGCCCGCGCATGTATGGCCCATGCRTGTAGCTTTTCTAGAAGCCTTTTTGCACGCCTGCGCATCACCCCTAGCAGCCCGCGCCTCCCCTGCCAGCCCGCGCCTACGTGCCGCTCCAGATCTTTTTTTATGTTTTGACCAAAGTTAACTCGACCTTTGAGGAGTATTTGGCACATGTGGTAATTAGTAATGGCATTCTTATAATTATTATAAGCTTTGTAATTAAGAATTTCATTTCATCTTCTTCATAATGTTCTTAGCTTAGGAGATAGAAAGTTAGTGTTCTTGACTTTGATTTGGTTCTAGATTCTTCAATACTCAACCATTTCTTGCAAATCTTATATGCTTTTCATTTGATTTTTCGAGGTAATTCCATTTCTAGTATTTATTATCAGTTTCAATTTCGTTTACTTCATGTTTTTGGCATAATTCGATTTCTAGGTTTTAGTGGGTCTTCTTTGTTGCTTTCAATTTTGATTTRTTTTGTTAATAGATAGAATCTCCTAGTGTTTGTGAGTCTTTTGCACTTTGTTTAGTTAAATTTGTTTTACATTTGAGCAAGTTCTTTAACACCCAATTATTGTTTGGTTTTTGTTGCTTCCATGGCTATTTTAATGCTAGTACTTGCTATTTTTGTTGTTTCATTGCTTCTTAKAATGTTTTGTGATTAGTTTACTTGCTTAGGAATGCTAGGGAGCCCAACCATAATCAATTGATGCCAAAATGATATAATCATCTCATTTCAACTATCTTTGTTCCTAAAATTATGGTTTCTCAGTCTTGCTTGGTTTTGGATTTGGCGACCCAAGCTTTGAGAGAGAAGAGAGAGAGAGAGATCGAGGAAGAGAGAGAGTGAGAGAGAGAGGAGAGAGAGAGAGAGAGAGAGACAGAGGAGAGAGAGAGATTTGCCTTCTTCAACCTTCGCAAGGATTGGAGGGGTTGTTTAGGGTATTGGTTTAATTAATTTTTGACATTTCTTTGTGAGAGCTTAAAGGGGACTTTGGTTGAGAAAATTTTGTAGTGTTTGTATGACTTGGGAGACTGATTCTAACCAATTTGCTAAACTAAGATCACAATTACCCTTAATGTTGATTGAGATTATCACTTTGATTGGCATATATATCATTATATAGTTGGGAAGCTAGTGTTCCTCAGTGTTTGGGATTTATATTTCAAATCGTTTATTCCAAGTTTACTTCTAGCTTTAGCTATTTCAAACCAAAATTCTAGTTAACCCCTAAACTTGTTTCCTTACTCAATACTTCACCTTAGGCTTCCTTGAGGTTCGACCCTTTACTTACCACTACACTAGTTAGTGAATAGTTTAGGTTTATAAATTGTTTTTATACCTCCTCTTTGGTTTAGCTCCAACGACACAAGTGGGAGCGCGTTCAAATTCGGCGCCGTGCCGGGGAACGGCAAATAAGTGTTTATGTTATGGAAACTTGGTTTGGTTTTTATTGCTTTTCATTAAATCAAAAACCCAAAAATATTTTCCAACTTCACTTGAAGTTGCTTTTGTTCAATTTTAGCAATTTCTTTTACATGCAAAGTAGTGAAAGTTCGGTTCTAGACCTTAATCCCGAGATGAGGAGGACTTCGAAAAAATTCGAAAAGCAGAAAGATGGGTTCTACGGTTAGAGAAGAGATCAGACGTAGAGGAGTTTGACATTCTAGTGAGAGTGAGAAAGAAGTGGAAGATTTTGAAAATGAGAAAGAGAGAGTTGAAATCATGGCAAGCCATTAAAGGATTTAGGAACTCTCGGCGCTTACGCAACTACCAAAGCCATAGTCCTACCAATATTGTAGAATTCGAGATAAGCTGGGAGACATTGCATAGCTATTACAGTTTGACACTTTAGGTCAAATGGGGACGACCGTGGATTTCTTGAGCATTGAGCCTACTGAGTTAATAAATTCATTGAATTTGTTTGTTTACCTAATCATCGTCTTGACCTCAAGTTTGTACCCCCTGTTATACTTTTACGTAATATGAACCAATAAATTGGTTTGTGTAACGCGACTCGCCTTATAATACGAAGCTAGGTCACAAAGTTATTTGAGCACAAGTATCACTGGGCCAAGATGCAGGGTTTCGTCTTAATTCCTAGGATGACTGATGTCGTCCGACAAGAATGTCGATTTGCCATTAAAGAGGAGACACTTCCACTGAAATTAGCCATGTCATGACAACCCACAAAATGAAGGACAAACACTCAAACAGTGGTGTTATCTTCCTAGGGTTGTGTTTTCATGCCAGCTATATGTAGCGTGTCTCGAGTTACCTCTCCTTTCGGATTAAAATTTTCTTGATAAATAAGAGAAAACAGCTGAAAATTTGGCAAAAAATATTGTATTATAAAGAATCTTTGAATGCTCTCATTAGTGAGGATAACATTGTCGTTTTCTTTTTCTCTTCTATTATGTTGTTTTTAGTTGTTAAACTTAAATTGTTATCCAATGTGCATGGAAAATAATTTCATTGAATTTTACGTCACTTTCACTTTAGTGGCTTAAAACGATTAATTTTTTATTAAAATTGTTAACGATAGTATATCAACTATTTGACTATGTCTCTTTGTTTATTTGAAATTAATTCTTCGTGATTTCCTAAGCATATTTGGTTATTTTGTTACGATGGATGTTTCATCTATATCTTATAGTATTACTGCATACTGGAATGCTTAAGACAGGATATGGACATCAGCTACACCCGTGTTCTATTCAATCCTCGGAAAACTATGTCAGCTGAAAGCACGTTGCTTTGGGTGGCTGATGTACCGATAATGAGGCGAGGCGGAATTGTAAAACATATGGTTTCCATCGATTGAAAAGTATGAATATATTTTCATACCTTTCATGGATTACATGTATATTGTATTTAATATAAACTTATATAACATATTATTCCAAATTGTGTCATTGTTTAAAGGGTGATAGCTCAGTATTGTCTCTCACAAAACCTATTGACCAAGTCATGGACTAATTTTTGAGCCTAGAAAAAGTGTACTACATTAAAAAATTGGAAGTGATGGGGTTGAACACTACTTCCATATATGCATCGGTGTGGGTAACGTTGAAATGCACTACTTATACAGAGATATTGTATGTGTGTAGCCATGATGAGAATARACCACTTTACAACTTTCAATTTGTAGAAATGAATGATGTCTCGCTTTACATTACAAGGGTTGGATGCCTTATCGGTAATTTTCTTTTTCATATATGGATTCGATTTAGTTTGTATCTATATATAACAAATGTATTTGCTAGATTGACTTTCTTATATTTTCGCTCATTGAATTGTGCACAGATGTCATCGGACTAATTATATATGTGTCGGAACTTAATTACATTTTAAGGGGAGATGTATGGGTGCCCAAGAGAGATGTATTGCCATGCAACACAAAGTTGTCAAATATTTTAATTTTATTTCGTATTAACTCGTACACTATTTACTTAATTCAGCATCATATAACCAGTAGTTTTGTGATAATTTGTTAAAATAATCTACATAGATTTTGTACCTAAAAATACAAAAATATTTTTACTTTTAGGATGGAAGTAAACAGACTAACTTTCTGGGAGAATTTGCGCGTACTTATGGGCAACACTTATGAGAGGCGGAACACTGAACTCCCGTGCTAGCTGTATCAGGTGTATCGGCACAAGACTATTTTGGTATGTACAATTGTTATTGGTTTATTTTTTTTTTTACGGGAAGAAAAAACCAAAGCTTTATTAAGCAATATCACGAGTTACATCCATGGCAATGTTAGTGGGGATTTCCTCTAACCAAACTCGGAAAGAGCCCATTTTATTACAAGAATTTGCAAYTTTATGTGCAACTCAGTTGCCACTCCTACGAACAAAAGAAAAGGAAAGCGAATTACAAAGAGCTTTGTAACTTAAAATATCCCTTATCATTAAACCAAAGGGAGAAGAATCAACTCTATTGGCATGAAGGCACCTAAACAGCTACTCGCAATCCGTTTCAGCCACTAGATTCCTTAGCCTGACTCCCACGCCACGCTAATAAGGAGCCGCATCGCCATCGCCTCTGCCACATTCACCGCCACCTCACACTGRACTAGATCACACACCACCAGTAGAACGTCCCCTTTCTCGTCGCYGACTACACCACCTAAGCCCATTGTCCCCTCCCTAAAGACTGTAGCATCGCAGTTGGCYTTCAAGACTCCGGAATCAGGAGCTTTCCATTTAATATCAGCCACGACCTGAACCTGCTTCATACTCGAGCATAATTCATGTGCCAAACCATATTCCATAACCAAGCCAACCATCCTCTCATGAACTAAAGGGAGGGGAAGCTGCTTATTATCAAAACACCATGAGTTACGTCGAATCCAAATTTMCCAGACTAGGGACCAAAACATCGACCACCACTCAACCTGCTTGTACCTCAAAAGTAAGCCTTCAAGCCAATCCCACAGCTGCATCGTCTTCACTTCTTGTACATCAAGCCTCAAGATTGAGGATTGCCATAATATGTTATCTTCATTACATTGAAAAAGCATATGGGCAATCGTTTCCTCTTCCTCTTCACATACGGGACAAATGGTATCAATGGCCATACCACGCTGTGCAAGACACACACAAGTTTGATGCAAGACTTTCCATCTAAACATTCGAACCTTTGGGGGCAATGAAATGCGCCACACCTTCCTCCATAAATCATGAACCTTCGGTTTCGAGCCACCAGCCATACTATTTTGCCATCCCTCGAGATCAATATAGTATGCACTCCTTACAGAGTACTCTCCGGACTTTGTGTGCACCTATACCTGGCAAATCGATCAATCAGGTCGGTATCGGTCGGTCAATGTCCGATTTCAGTCATTTACAGGTTTGTCATTTTTCGATAACGAGTCGAATTTCTTTGTTCATGACCCAATGTTTTCGGTAACAGGTCGATCAGTCGGTCAAGTTTTTTTTAGCGCCTTTTTTTTTCTTTTGATGTTTCACAAAAATTCGATCCATTATTAAGGTTTTTAGGACTTAAAAATGTATAATGTGACTAAACTAAGTAGAAATTATTCATTAAACTATATATTTGTCTGAATCTAATAAATATTATTATTTGCAAAAGATGGTCTAAGTATTAAGGTTTCAAAAGGTAAAAAATGCATAATTTGATCATACTCACTAGTAATTTTTTATCGAAACTACTACTCATTCTGCTTCCTTTTTATTGCAACAAGTGAACTTTTGCAATAATTACATTTATTACTTTGACTAATATTAGTTATTTTTACATAATTAAACACGTTTATAAGTTATTATACTAGATAAATCGGTCAAATCGGCCGGTCAGGTCGGTAATAGGTCAGTCAARATTTTAAAARAGGTTGACGGGTTCGGTCAGAAAACGGGTTTCGGTCAAATCTTCTTGTTCATGACCCAACTTTTT
Source organism: Bassia scoparia (assembly GCA_008642245.1). Lineage (NCBI taxonomy): Eukaryota > Viridiplantae > Streptophyta > Magnoliopsida > Caryophyllales > Amaranthaceae > Bassia > Bassia scoparia. Next base: position 38,811 of record SNQN01004250.1, read on the forward strand.
CGGGTCGGTTTCCAGGTCAAAATTGGGTCGGGTTTGTTTTTACTAGGTATATGTGCACCCATGTCCACGAGTCCCTACATGGAAACTCAGGGACAATTTAAGCTTGAATAGCATCAATTTCCCACCGCGTAAATATGGACTCCATCAGCTCAACATTCCAGTGCTTATCAATAATTAAGTCACTGACAAAACAAGGACCACCTACCACCTCTTTGTTTGAAGAGAAAATCTTGAAGCTTGGCAACTTCACAACCTAGGGGTCACACCATAAATCAATCGAACAYCCGTCTCCTAGTAGTTTCTTAGCCGCCTTTGCGAGTAAATCCCTTGCGAAACAAACTGATTTCCAAGTAAAGCTTGAAAGGGGACTCACTYTAGCATGGAAAAAAGATGAATTAGGGTAGTATTTACTCTTGAGCAAACGAGCAACTAAAGATTCAGGCCTTGTAAGGAGCCTCCAAACCTGTTTTGCAAGCATGGCACGATTAAAAATTTGCAAGTTACGAAATCCTAGGCCTCCTTCTTTCTTTGATGCATATAACTTCTCCCACCCAATCCAACATAATTTCTCCTCCTCCTTTCTTTGACCCCAGAAAAAATTCTGGCATAACCGTTCAATATCTTTAAGGATCGTCACTGGTATGGAGAAACATTGCATGGCGTATGTCGGAATAGCTTGAGCAACTACTTTAATTAGGACTTCTCTACCTGTTTGGGACAGAAACCCTTCCTTCCACCCCTTAAGCTTTTTTAGGACTCTTTCTTGAATATACTGGAAAATCAATTTTTTTAAGCTACCAACAAAAGTCGGCATACCCAAATACTTGTCGTGGCTCTCCACTGCCTTAAATGATAACTTCATCCAAAGAATTTCTGACTTTTGAGGCTCGATGTTTCGGCTAAAAGACACCTCCGATTTTTCTATATTCAATTTTTGTCCTGAAGCGGCTTCATAGGTAGCAAGAATATCCAAAATGWMATCAACCTCCTGCTCATTGGATCGAATAAACAGTAGACTCTCATTTACAAAGAATAGGTGTGAAAGAGAGGGAGCTCGTCTACTAATTTTTAAGCRATGAATCGCTTATTCCTTTCCGCCTCCATGATTAAAGTGGACAAACCTTCTGCACAAATAACAAAAAGAAAAGGGGAAATAGGATCACCCTGTCTCAACCCCCYTGAAGATTGAAATCGTCTCGTTGGCTGGCAGTTTATTAAAAGAGAGAAAGAAGGTGATTGCACACATTTCATAACAATTGAAACAAAACTCTCCGGAAAACCCAACCTGAGAATCATATTTTCAATGAAACACCATTCCACCCTATCATACACCTTACTCATATCTAATTTCAACCCCATAACGCCTTCTTTGCCCTTCTTTTTCATCCACAAATAGTGGAAGCATTCATAAGCAATCAATATATTATCCGTGATTAAACGACCGGGCACAAATCCACTTTGGGACTCATGTATGACATGGGGAAGGACAAGCTTTAATCTGTTCGCCAACACCTACGATATAATCTTATAGAGGACATTACACAAGCTTATTGGCCTGTAATCAACAGGAGACTCACACACCTTCTTTGTTTGGATAAGAGCTATGTAAGTCTGATAAATAGTACCAATCTCACCATGACCATTTAAAAAGTCCACAACTGTATTAATGACATCATTTCCAATTAACGGCTAAAACTTTTGATAGAACAAAGCACACAAACCGTCCGAACAGGGAGCCTTCGTAGGATGCATTTGAAATAAAGCTTTCGACACTTCTTCTCCTGTATAAGGTGACTGAAGCATGCTAATCAAATCACTTGGCACTACTGGGGACACTTTTGAAAGAATGGGCTCCATCTCCACTTCGTTCGTGCTAGTAAATAAAGCTTTAAAATGGTGTGCAAAGACTTCCATAATATCTTCCTCCACCTCATAAATATTCCCAACACCATATATTATTTTGTCAATGCTAMTCCTCTGTCTCCGTTGCTTAGTTTTATTGTGGAAAAAGCTTGTGTTTCTATCTCCTTGTTTCAACCAGTCCTGCCTACTACGTTGACGCCAATAAGTCTCCTCTCTGTCCTCTAATTCATCCATCCGCCTGTCTAATGCCCGCATTTTTTCAATTATTGCATCGGATGGTGGTTCCTCCATTAACTCCTTCATTTGCTGCATACATGCTTTTAGCTCTTTCTGGAAGTCACCAAATTGATCACGACTCCAAGCCGAAAGCTTATGTGAGGTCCGAGTAATATTATTACTAACATCCTCTCCTTGTTTCCAAGCTTGAGCAACCACTTCATGGCAAGACTCATCTCTCAACCACATTTCCTTGAATTTGAAAATTTTACGCTTCTTTTTCTCCTTAGTAATGAACACTTTAGGCCTCATAGTAAGACAAATGGGGAGGGGATCCGACCTTCTCTTCTCAAGATGTGAAACAAATTCTCCACCATACATATCATTCCATTCATTCGTCGCAAAGAAACGATCGAGCCTCTCTTGTAAGTTAGCTTCTCCCCCTTGGTTATTGTTCCATGTGAAAGCATAGCTAGTATAATTTAAGTCCTGTAAAGCACAAATATCCAATGCTTGCCTGAACATAGCTGCTTGTCCATAATTAAATTTGGCACCACCCTTTTTCTCACTGGCCCATAACATGAGATTCCAATCTCCCCCACAAAGCCAAGGCTTCAAGTTATCTTGTCCCAGATATTGAAGCAATTGACAGGTCTTGTGTTTGTCCGCGTCTTTAGAATAGCCATAGAAACCAGTAAATCTCCATTCATTATCATCCTGACTCTTCACATCCACATCAATATGTCGAGCCGAGAGGTACGTAGTGAGAGATTCCAGCCAAAACGCCACAAGATTGCTAATCCGCCACTCCTCCTTCTACCATCACCATCGCACCCATAAGCTATCAGACCATCAAATTTTAGCTTAAGTTTGCTTCTTTCCATCTCATGGAATGTAATTTAGTCTCTTGGAGAAAGACTAAATGGGGATTTTCTATAATCACAATGCGTTGTAAAGCATTGATTGCCTTGAGGTTCCCCAACCCACGGCAATTCCATGAAAGTAGCTTCATTGTTAACCGAGGGCATTCTGGCTGCCCGCGCCCTCATCGATTTGCATAGCATAAATTCCATCGTCTCCACCCTTTCCTACCCCTTTTCCTTGCAAAACATTATAGCTTTATTGGCCTCCTGATGTGTGTGCCTTCTCAATCCTACCACGCTTTGAGAAGCGATTAGACAAATCCTCATTAATAATCTCCTCGTTAGTATACCCAGAACTCGTCATCGTAGCATGTGGATTATTTGCTTGATTATTATCCAAATATAGATTATTCTGTATATGTCCCCCATTTAAACGAAGCTTCGTTTTAGCCTTACTCTACTTCAGTTGTGCTTTTAGTTCAAAACATCTCCTACTCTCCTCCTCAAATTTTGCATCCTGGAATCTCCCACGAATTGGTGAAGCCTTCATCCAATTGCCGTAGGGCATTGCAAACATCGGAGTTGCTTCGTTAAAGCTTGAGCATTGCTGGAAAGTATGTCCGAGACAACCACAAGCGTGGCAAAAATTCATAAGCTTTTTGTATGTGAATTTGATAATTTTAGGCCCCCCCTGTTGTTGCAATATTCGTCCACCTCTTAAGGGGCTTCGTAATATCCAAATCCACCCTGAATCTCATGTATTTGCTGCATCCCACCGGATCGGATTCATCAAACTCTAGAAATTCTCCCATGCTCGACGCRAAGGCTTTGGCTATGATGGATGTGCGCTTGTTCAGTGGAACATCCAATGCTCGAACCCAAAAACYAATCTTCGTAAATTTAATTTCAGAAGGTTAGGTTCCCTCCTCAATCTCCTTCAGCAATATAGGGTATCCCCTAAAGGACCATGGTCCTCCATCAAGAACTCGTAACCTTTCAATCATGGAGAAAAATTGAAAAATATAGATGTTTTGATCAAACTCCCTAATCACCAGGCTTTTACCAAGCCTCCTTGCAACCTTAAGTGCACTTTGCAACGAATCCATGCTAAAGGAATTATCAGTTAACACTTTGCCAATGAGATATAAATTCAACTGTTCCTGTACCACCTGTCCTTCTTCATCCTCCTCACAGTCAATAATTAGTTCTTTGTCCTCCGTCATGACTAAATCTTTGAATTTGTTGTCCAAGGAATCCATAGGATCTTGAATGATCAAACCACAGATACAATRGTGGGAAGCAATAGTACGAAAAAATTGAGAGAAAATAATCTTACATCAAACAATATGAAGAAGCAGGGGTGAAAACTCTATAAAACCCTAGTCAAACCCTAGAAGCTTTGAGAGGAAAAAAATAATATTGAGATAAGATTAATGATTGATATTTTGGTCATTGTTATTGGTTTATTACTTTTACGAAACTATTCAGTAAATATAGTAAAATTTGTTTAGTTATTTATACAAACCTATTAATCAGAAATACTCATATAATATTGTCATTGAATAGGTCCATGCCTTTCTACGGTAAAACGATCTAGGATTTTTATGGATTCGCAAGTAATTGAAACAGATGAACTTCGTAGATGGCATTTTATCATACACTTAGTATATCTAATATCAAAATAGAATGTTTGTCTATTTATTAAACACTACACATTTTACGTAGGTATGCAGAAAATGAAGTTGCTCTAAACCATATCATTTGGAGTAAAAAATCTGCACGTGATGTCCGTCAAATGGAATTGCTATTAATTTGCCGTAGAATCAGTCTACACAAATACTCGGTGATGCCAAATGTACTACTGTTTGTAAATTCTAGCTCTAATGTTAATAAATGCTCTTTCCTTCTATTTTGATCTTATTATATATATGTTGTTTTTMTGTTCAATTTAGGTGAAATATTTTAGGGTATGTGCAAAGGTGTCAGACATTGATACCTCGGTTCCAMTGTGGTATGAAACGTGTATTATACATAGAAAACAGTTTGACACGTGTGTAACATATAGCGCAGACCCACTTGCAAGGGAGCCATGGTTATTTTCTCATTCTACTTAATTAAGAATAAAAAGGTGACATGGTGTTAAAGACTAACGTATTTCATTTATTAATTTCTACAYGTTCAGAGTTCATATAACCATTGTAGATGGAACAAGTTCCATGACCATTACTGTGTATGGACATCATGCAGAAAAGCCAGAAATCATACTTGGTTGTAGGTTGTGTGATATACTCTATTACAACATTTATATAAGTATATATCCACTATCACATCTCTAACAAGAAAGGTTTTTATGTGACTTATATGCTTCGCTTCATGTACAGGAATACAGAAATGAAACTGCTTTCAAGCGTCATGTGAATGAATGGTTGATGAAATTATACAATTTCATARTACATGCTCCAAAGGATGCAAATGAAGAAATCAAGGTTGAATCTGTATTACAAGTGTGTTAGGAAGAAGAATTGAGAAACTTACATAGTCTACCCAACAAAACGAAAAGAGATTAGTTGTATTTGAATTATGTTCTTCAGATTAAACTT
>SNQN01004251.1:0-14171 GCA_008642245.1 Bassia scoparia
CATATAATATCATGGAGCAGGGTATGACAGCATGAACACGAAACTAAGGGTCTCAGTTCGGTTATATTAAATCCCAATTTTACTTAAGTACTAACTTTAAATGAAGCATGGCTTGGGTATTCCCTGGTTAAACTAGTCTAGATTAGATAACAAAATGACAGATAAAGGAAAAGCAAATTTTTTATCAGCAATTGAAACCCTAATAAGCGAAACTGAAGAATAAACCCAAATTAAATAAACTGAAGAATAAACCCCCAAATTAAAAACACTACAATGATAATTGTAAAAATGAAATTAAAATTAAAATCTTAAATTAAATTACCCTATAGCAGCTTGTAGTGCCGTGAGGCGAGAGACACCGGAATCCGGAGGAGGGAGAAAGAGGAAGAAAGGGAGGAGGAAGAAAGGGAGAAAGGAAGAAAGAAAAAGAAGGAATGGCGGCGGTACGGTGGGGCTCCTCGCCGCCGCTGGTTCGCCAGTGATGCGCCGGTGAGAGGAGAGAGAGAGGGGCCGCCGGTGAGAGGAGAGAGAGAAGGGTCGCCGGTCGAATTGGGGTTTGGGGTTTCGTGAGAGAAGGAGTTTGGAGAGAGGGGTTTGGATTTGTTGAAGGAGAGAGAATGTCGAGTGATTGAATAATGGGTCGAAACAAAATTAAATGACCCAGCTTTTTTTTTGTTAAAAAAAAAACAAATTAGCGACCGAACTATCGGTCGCTAATAGCGACCGATTTTAAAATCGGTCGCTATTAGCGACCGATAGTTCGGTCGATAATTCTCTAATAAACAAAAGAGCACCAAGGGGCCCAAAGCCGCCAAAATGGATGGTTTGCGACCGATTAATCGGTCGCTACTAGCGACCGATCATTTAATCGGTCGCTAATAGCGATCGATTAATCGGTCGCTAATGATCGATTTCGGTCGGTAACGGTCGTTAATAGCGACCGATTTTAAATCGGTCGCTAAAATCGGTCGCCCGTACGCAAATTTCTAGTAGTGATGACCTATTTGACTAATTGTCTTTTTGCAGCATAACACTTGAATGGTGGTCGATGCCACTGTATGGATGAGCACTGTAGACACCTGAAAATGTGTCTCCCCAAATGAGTAATCCGTGATGAAACATACCGCGTCTCGCGTTTGTTTCGACTCAGAAAAGATGCTTTGAACTCACGAAAGTTGGAAATACGTGAGGTCGTACTCGGAATATTGAGCAAAGGTCACTTACAAGGCAAACATATTTTCCTTCGGTTTTCTCGATAAACTCAAAGGTTTTCAAAGGTTTTCAAACGAGTTAAACTGGCGATTCTCGTGCTTTTTTGTTTTCCATCATGTGCGTCACATTTTTCTGAATCCGCCAATATTTTTAAATTATTTTTCTGATTTTTCTATGATTTTCTATGAATTTTGCAATGTTTAAATACGCAGAATACGCAGAAAATACGTGAATAATTAGAAAATACTCCGGAAATACGTGGAACCTTCTAGAACATTCTAGAAATCCTTGCTTGGAGAGCAAGGGTGTCTAGGTGCGTTGAATCAAGGGAAATCACGAATAAAATCGGAGGAAATCGAAATATTTCGAGGTTTTTGGAAAGAATATACGAAATCAGTGAGCGTATATACGCAGATGCTGAGCGTATATACGCTCACCAGGAGCGTATATACGCTCCACATCCAGCGTATATACGCTCAACAATGCCCTACGAATTTGCCAAAAATCTATGGAAAATGAGCTGCGTATATACGCTGGGATGAGCGTATATACGCTCCCCATGAGCGTATATACGCTGGAATGAGCGTATATACGCTCCCCATGAGCGTATATACGCTCATCCCAGCGTATATACGCAGGGTTGGATTGCCTCGTTTTTGCCTCGTGCCTATAAATACTTGCTCGCCTTGCTCAGTCCGGGACACGCACAATTCACGACTTCATACCTTCACTTCGTATACACTTCACACAGCTTGACACATCTATTCTCTCTCTCTCAAAACACTCAAAACACATTCGTATTCAATTCAAAGCATCGATTCTATTCGAATCAACAAGCGAAATAAGGGTATAAATCTGAGATTACTCACCAAAAACCTTTCTTTCACTCTTTTTCAATTCCATTTGTCACTTTTAATTTGATTAACCATTATTTTGAGTTTTAATTCAATTAAAGCAATGTAGAAACTCACCTCTTAATCGTTCATGTAAATATGTAGGATTTTATTCATATTTTCATTGTTTCCATGGTTTTTGGCTTTTCATTATTATACATAGTGTTATTGTCATTACTAACGCGTTTGTTTGTCTCAACTAGCAATTCAATCGAAAGGCGACTCCTTTGAGTTTTTTTATTCTAACAATTTGATTGTTTGCAGTGAAAAGGTGAGGAGGACACACATACATATTATTATGCTTACTAACCTTTGTTTTCATGTCTTATGTATATATATTCAATCACACTTGTATATATTGCTTAAACAAGACCGGAATTTAATCGTTTGTCACATTAAAGTCAGATAATCATGGACGACCGGTTTTCTAAGCACCTTATTAACATTGACTAACAATCAAGTGATCGCCTTGTCCATTGTAGAAGTCTTGGTTTGTTTATAATAGCAACCCACCTAGTAATCAATGCACTCTCAAAGTCAAATCAATAGGCTCTTTTGAATTCAATTGTTATGATTTATGGAACTACAATGAGACCGAGTAGAGGCCGCTACATGCGGGCGAATTGGGTTACAGATCTGATTCGTACCATGTCCCCGAACCCACGACTGGTTACTTGATTGGACGTGGGGCCATTAATTTGGCACCAATGTTTCGGGCGTCCGTGAATAACCTATATAGGCACGGTGGCGATCCCCTCAATTCGACGACACACCCCAACGCATTCACATGCGGATTCCATGGCTCAACTCCATGACACTGAAGCTGAGGTCAACGCCCCTCCTAAGGCGGGGCGAAGCCCTACAGTTTTTGGCGACTTCACTGGGGATAATCACCATTTGGTGAGTGGACAGACTTGAAAGTCTCGTAGTTCCATATTCATAATCAATTGAATTTTGTTTGTGACCCTTCGAATAGGGTCATGTCCTAGGCACCTTGGTCTCAATATGGGCATGTTCTATGCTCGAGATCACCTTAAGGGGGGATTTTACCTTGGTTGCATGTGGTTAATGGATCACATGGCTAAGGTAAGTCCTATCCCGCCCATGCCGCGTATGCACGTGTTACCGATGCGTGTATATAAGGGGTATCTCGGCCATACATCACCAATTTTGTGGTGGTGAAATTGGACCCAGCTCTACTCTTAGGCATGGTACACTATCAGACTTAACCAAGCCGACCTATAGTTCACTTAGATCCTGACCTTAAGTGAATAAATTGGATTTGTGTTTCAATCAATGTGCTTGTTAACTTGTGACTCTTCATTCAGTCCAAATTCTTCACCACCAACTAAGCCCAGTCTCTTAATCTATGGTTCAAGACATGAAGTTTGACGATCCATTAGGCCCATTTCAAAATCAATTTCAAACTCCATTCGACCTAGAATCTGACTTAGGTTCGATTCCAATCCAAGAGTCTTAAATCTGACTTAGATTCGACCTTTTGAACCTTAAACCTGAATTAGGTTCAATTCAATTCAATTCAACCTTAAATCTGAATTAGGTTCAATTCAATTTCAACCCAAGAGCCTTGAATCTGAATTAGGTTCGCTTCAACTTCAATCTAAGAACCTTAAAACTGAACTAGGTTCGATCATAGACTCAACCCTAGGAACTTTGATTCAAGGCTAGGCCCATTCAATTTCAAGTGGCTCGTAGGTCTAAGAGGTCCTTAATTCTGAAATAGGCCCATCTTAGGTTTGAATCTTTCTCGAGTCTAGCACCTTAAATCAGATTTAGGTCTAGCCCATTCAAGTCTACTTTCGAGTTCAGTTCCTTAAGTCCAGAACCTCAAGACTGAGTTAGGTTTGTTCTTAAGAGTTTTCAAGTAGACCAATCTTTTGTTTCTGGGTTCTAAAGTGTAATTTCTTGATTTCAGCAAGATAGCAAAGACTCGCAACTTGTCTCTGGGGCCCAAAGAGGCAAGAAGTCAAACAAATCCTACCTCCACAAAAGGCCCATGTCTCTTGACCCTCCATCATCCACAAAAAAGCCTAATCCTATACCTCCTTGGCCCAACTGGAAAAACATCAAACACCACTACCATCAAAGCCTCATGAGTCACCCCAAGCGTGGGTCATCGATCTGCGCGGCCTTCTCTGGATTGAGTCATAGAGTCCTAGTCCTAGCCATGTGTCCCTTTCAATTCCTGTCCCTTGAGTCTATGTAGTCTCTTCCTATACAATAAGCCATGTATGTTTCAGTTTTCATTCATCAATAAAATGATTCATTTGTTTTTGGCAATATTATTTTCTAATTCTATGCAAGTCTCAACACTCATTGGCCACAATTGGTTTAATCTAATACTGATTTAATTATTGAAATTGAACAATGCCCAAGAGAGGCCTTCTTTCACAGCTCCACAAAATGACCCCTCCCTTCCATTCCCTTTGTCACATCAAATCAAAATCCCTTGCAACCTTTTGAGCCACAAACACTATCATTTAGCCTATCTTTCTTTCATCACCCACATCTACCTAACCCTTTGGACCAAACGGTGCGTAGGAAAAGACACGTGCAAAAGAAAGAAAAGAAAAAGTAACATGGGCAAAAAGAAAAAAAAAAAAAAGAAAGCAAAAATCAAAGTTCAATACAAAAGTCTTCACAAATGCAAATCAATTTCAAAATCCAAATCCAAAGTTCAAAGCCCAAAACAAAAAGCAAAAGTCTAAAAAGCACACTGCGCACCGTGGGTCACTTCATCAAGCCTTTTTCAACCCTCAAACCACAGCCTCACATTACAACCACAAAAGCCCTCTCACACGAGGCATTGTTCAAATCATCATCAGAACTACGTTGGTCTGATTCCGTAAGGATACGTAGGAAGCCTCTTCTCGAGGTTCGACCGCATCAGCATTAACATTAAATCATTTGAGGCCTTTTGAGTGCTTTGACTTGCTAAGAATTCGATTATGGTTTTGCCAGTTTAGAACCTGACATAGACTCATGTTTGAACCAACATCATTGGCCAACCTCGTATCTAGCCACATCTTTGACCCCTAGTCACAAATTTGACCCTTTTTATTTCTCGAACCATAGCCTATTCTTTGGTCACCTTCAAGGACTCATTGACTCAATCCCAAAGAAGTAAAGCCACCTGACCTTTGGGTTAGTACATCTTATTGGGGAACTCATCCATACAATCCATCCACCTTCCCTATGTTGACTCTAAGCCGTAAACCACGTTGTCTCAAAGTCTCGCTGGGGGGCTCGTTGTCATCATGGCTCCTTAATTTCCAGTTGGGGGCTTCTTGTCTCCTAAGGCCCTATTACGTGTTCAAGTCTATTGCTATCAAGTGGAAATCCTGAAAAATCACTTTTGGACCCTGTCTCTTTCCAATCAAAGTCACTGTCTCGCCAATGTTAAGTCAAGTCACAGTCTCGTCCAAATGTCACCTATCCCTAAGTCACTCTTCAAATGACACTCTTCAATTGGCACTTGGTACTAGGATTAGACTCTAGTATCGTCCTTTCATGTCTAGAACCAGACCTAGACTGGACTCTTTCAAATTCAAAGTCACTTTCAAATCATGTCTAGAATCAGACCTAGACAAGACACTTTCAAATGACTCTCTCAAACCATGTCTAAAACCAGACCTAGACAAGACTCCTTCAATGACTCTCTCAGAATCATGTCTAGAATCAGACCTAGACAAGACTCTTTCAAATGACTCTCTCAAACCATGTCTAAAACCAGACCTAGACAAGACTCTTTCAAAGACTCTCTCAAATCATGTCTTGAACCAGACCTAGACAAGCCACTTTCAATGACTCTCTCAAACCATGTCTAAAACCAGACCTAGACAAGACTCTTCAATGACTCTCTCAAATCATGTCTAAAACCAGACCTAGACAAGACCCTTTCAAATTCAATGACTCTCTCAGAACATGTCTAAAACCAGACCTAGACAAGACCCTTTCAAATTCAATGACTCTTTCAAACTATGTCTAGAATCCAGACCTAGACAAGGCCCTTCCAAATTCAAAGACTCTTTCAAAATCAACGACTCTTGCCTCTCTCTCAATATCAAGGTCACAAGTTACAAGTCAACATTGCATGCAAATTTCGCTAGACATAAAAACAGACCTATGTCGTCACCAAGGTAGTCCTTAATCCTGAATTAGGGCTATCATTTTCAAGTCAATGCTCATTTCTTCGGAAAGCATGGGACGCACCTGCATTTCTCCCAGTCAGCCGAACGGGGAAATGACCGCTCAAGGACTCAGACACATACAAGCACATCGAACCGCATGGGACACGGCTACAGGTAAAACTAACCTTTGTTTTGCAGGTACCGGCGAAAAAGGGTAACTCAGGGTCGCAGAACGTCTTGAGTTGCTCTCCGTCCCGAATCGAATACTTTGACTTTCGTCTTACGAGACTATCGTCTCTTCAGACTCAGTCAAAGTGGGGGCTTCTGTAGACACCTGAAAATGTGTCTCCCCAAATGAGTAATCCGTGATGAAACATACCGCGTCTCGCGTTTGTTTCGACTCAGAAAAGATGCTTTGAACTCACGAAAGTTGGAAATACGTGAGGTCGTACTCGGAACTATTGAGCAAAGGTCACTTACAAGGCAAACATATTTTCTTTCGGTTTTCTCGATAAACTCAAAGGTTTTCAAAGGTTTTCAAACAAGTCATGCTGGCGATTCTCGTGCTTTTTGTTTTCCATCATGTGCGTCACATTTTTCTGAATCCGCCAATATTTTTAAATTATTTTTCTGATTTTTCTATGATTTTCTATGAATTTTGCAATGTTTAAATACGCAGAATACGCAGAAAATACGTGAATAATTAGAAAAATACTCCGGAAATACGTGGAACCTTCTAGAACATTCTAGAAATCCTTGCTTGGAGAGCAAGGGTGTCTAGGTGCGTCGAATCAAGGGAAATCACGAATAAAATCGGAGGAAATCGAAATATTTCGAGGTTTTTGGAAAGAATATACGAAATCAGTGAGCGTATATACGCAGATGCTGAGCGTATATACGCTCACCAGGAGCGTATATACGCTCCACATCCAGCGTATATACGCTCAACAATGCCCTACGAATTTGCCAAAAATCTATGGAAGATGAGCGTATATACGCTGGGATGAGCGTATATACGCTCCCCATGAGCGTATATACGCTCATCCCAGCGTATATACGCAGGGTTGGATTGCCTCGTTTTTGCCTCGTGCCTATAAATACTTGCTCGCCTTGCTCAGTCCGGACACGCACAATTCACGACTTCATACCTTCACTTCGTATACACTTCACACAGCTTGACACATCTATTCTCTCTCTCAAAACACTCAAAACACATTCGTATTCAATTCAAAGCATCGATTCTATTCGAATCAACAAGCGAAATAAGGGTATAAATCTGAGATTACTCACCAAAAACCTTTCTTTCACTCTTTTTCAATTCCATTTGTCACTTTTAATTTGATTAACCATTATTTTGAGTTTTAATTCAATTAAAGCAATGTAGAAACTCACTTGTTAATCGTTTCATGTAAATATGTAGGATTTTATTCATATTTTCATTGTTTCCATGGTTTTTGGCTTTCATTATTATACATATTGTTATTGTCAATACTAACGCGTTTGTTTGTCTCAACTAGCAATTCAATCGAAAGGCGACTCCTTTGAGTTTTTTATTCTAACAATTTGATTGTTTGCAGTGACAAGGTGAGGAGGACACACATACATATTATTATGCCTTACTAACCTTTGTTTTTCATGTCTTATGTATATATATTCAATCACACTTGTATATATTGCTTAAACAAGACCGGAATTTAATCGTTTGTCACATTAAAGTCAGATAATCATGGACGACCGGTTTTCTAAGCACCTTATTAACATTGACTAACAATCAAGTGATCGCCTTGTCCATTGTAGAAGTCTTGGTTTGTTTATAATAGCAACCCACCTAGTAATCAATGCACTCTCAAAGTCAAATCAATAGGCTCTTTTGAATTCAATTGTTATGATTTATGGAACTACAATGAGACCGAGTAGAGGCCGCTACATGCGGGCGAATTGGGTTACAGATCTGATTCGTACCATGTCCCCGAACCCACGACTGGTTACTTGATTGGACGTGGGGCCATTAATTTGGCACCAATGTTTCGGGCGTCCGTGAATAACCTATATAGGCACGGTGGCGATCCCCTCAATTCGACGACACACCCCAACGCATTCACATGCGGATTCCATGGCTCAACTCCATGACACTGAAGCTGAGGTCAACGCCCCTTGCCTAAGGCGGGGCGAAGCCCTACAAGCACATTTAACAATTTGTGCACATCACTTTACTTGAGAGTTTTTTAATTATGCCAAAAGGGGGAAATAGTGTCGAAGTTGAAGCCAAGAATCTGCTAGTTTAGATTAAGTTTTTACTTGTTAGAAACCAGTTAGAATAGCTAACTTGTTCATTGAGTCATTAAGTTTAGACGGAGTTGAGTCATTTTCTTTTTCTTACTTAGGAACCAGTTAGAATAGCTAACTTGTTCATTGAGTCATTAAGTTTAGATTGAGTCATTTTCTTTTTCTTACTTAGGAACCAGTTAGAATAGCTAACTTGTTCATTGAGTCCTTGAGTCTGCTGGTTGTGCTCAATTTCACTTGAGTACCAAATTGAAGTTTTTCTGTTTCTAACTTGCTTGGTTGCAGGAACTTCGATTTAGTTTGTCATCATCAAAAAGGGGGAATTTGTTGAGTCCCTTAGGTTTTGAATGATGACAAACCATTACAGGAAACAGACACTTAATTGTGAATATAGTTGGTTTTGGGAACCAGCTGATTTAGGATACTTGTTTCCCTAGACAAGTTAATACTTATTGTGTATGCATTGAAACTAACTTGTTTGTTACAGGGAACAGCTGAATACATACAAAGCTCATATACTGGTCCCGAACTAGTAAGAGTTGTTTCCTTGACTGTTATACTAAAAACAGTCATATACCTTTTGTTGCACTTTAACCATGTTACTTGTGCAGTAATAGGATGATTCCAAGACTTGAAGTATGAAGCCTTTCGAAGACATTCGAAGAAAGAAGTGTGCTCAAAATTGAAGTATTCAAAGGAAGAATTCAAAGTCTTGAAGATTACATGAAGAATAATGAAATACTTTTAATAGTTTAAATCTAAGAATTCATGTAATATGCTCTGTAGTGTGACTTAATTGTTATGGTTTAAATGCTTATATGTGTTTTGAGTTATGGTATGAATTCTGGTACAAGTATGGAACAGAATTCATAACATACTCAATTAGGGAACCAGGCTGGGGAACCAACTGTGTCCTTGAGTGGAATTATGGCTGCGGTTTCGAAAAAGAGTTTTTCTAAAATATTTTTGTAAAAGATATATTTTGAAAATAAAGTTTGCAGCTGGAAATATAGATGAGAATATGATTGTTGCCTTAAAACCTAGGAATATATATCTTGTTCGATTATTTCCTTAAAAGATTAAAATCGAACAAGATAAATACTTTCCATAAATCTCATCTTGCCTTGCTCGGCAAGTAGAGATTTAAGGAAACTAGGTTTAGGTCAACAAACATATAAATACTCATCTATACTTCTAAATTCTATACATCTCTCCACGGATCAAAAAGAGTTTAATATTTTGAGAGAAAAACACAAAGCACAAGAACTTTACTTTGAGTCATACACAAGAGCATTAGTCGATTAGTCGAGCTTCATAATTTCTCTTATTTAGCTTGTTCAGATGTAAATCAAAAAGAGAGAAAAAGTTGTCATTGTAAAGGCATTCAACAAAGGGGTTGAAGGCTTGGTGAGTGTTTGTGAGTTCAAACACAAGTTGGACTTACGAGTGTGAGTCGAGTGCACATTCAGAGTTGAGTGTGGGGTGTGCTGGTTCCCAGAGTAGGGAAACAGCAGAGTGAGTGTATTCTTTGTTTTTCGGAGTAGATTAATAAAAGAACATAGGGTAGGAGGACGTAGCCCAGAGTTGGGTGAACCTCGTTAAATCTTGTGTGTTCTTTATTGCTTTACTTATATTCCGCTGCTTATAGGAACCAGCCCAACTGGTTCCTCATACTAAGTCCGAAAAGAAAGAAAAATTGGTAATAGATAATTATACTCAATTCACCCCCCCTCTTGAGTATCACATAACCTTCAGTTCTAATGGCTTGGTTGTAGTTATCATGTTTTTGCTTGAAAAAGAGGATCTTATCTACTTCCCCCTCACACATGCATGACACATATATTTACCAAGGAACTTGACATTTGGAAGTCCAACTACCAAGTTCTTTGTACATAATTTGTTCATGTGTGAGAAGCTTGCATGACCAAAACGTTTATGCCATAATAATGCATCATCCTCAATTACACTGAGACAGGTGAGATTGTTCCTTGGGACAGAATTGAGATCCACTGAATAAGTGTTCCCTTTCCTAGTTCCTTCCAGAACAATGAGTCCAGTGTGATTGTTGATGATTTTGCAATTTTCTGTTGTGAAGTTAACTGTGTTACCTTTATCACAAAATTGAGAAATACTTAAAAGATTATGCTTCAAACCCTCGACTAAAAATACATTATCTATACAGTGGGAACTTGACTTACCAACTTTACCTTTGGTGATTATCTCACCTTTCTTGTTATCTCCAAAAGTCATAGTTCCACCTCCATAAGACTCTAGTGAGAGAAACTTAGATTTATCTCCAGTCATGTGCTTAGAACAACCACTGTTGAGGTACCATGAGTTGTTCCCCCTCACTAGAAACTGCAAAAGAACTTAAGGGTTAGTACGAAGAACCCTGGTTTCCTCGGGTTCCTTTGAAGAAGAAGCAGTGTCCTGTTTCTTTACCCAAACTTCTTTTACATTGTGTTTCATTACAATTAGCTTCTTGTTGCAGTCTGGTTCGTAATGACCAGTCCTACCACAAAAGGTACAAATCTTATTGCTAGGCAAATCAACAAACTTTTACTTCTTTCTTTATGTTTGACGTGAACATAGCCTAGTCCTTCAGTTCTTTTGGTTTGAGCATTCTCAATCCATTTTGGCACTGTGTACTGATGAACATCTCTGTTCTTTCGTGCCTCAAGTTCCTTCTCCAATTTGAGCTTATCAAATTTAAGTTCCTCAAGTTCCATCTTGAGTTTTTCAAAATCTTTGTTAAAAGTATGTTTGGAGGAACTTGGAGCATTCAGATCAGTACACATGAGCTTGTATTGAGTCAATTCAACATTTAACATAATGTTATCATATTTGATCTTTTCCATAAGTTCCTTCAAGAGACGGTTCTTATCGAAAAGTTCAAAGAATTTTCCCTGAACATCAGTCCTTTGATTTTCAATCCAGGCACTGTGTTCCCGGGCAACTTCTAATGCCTTTTCAGTTTCAGTTAAGCTTTTAGTTACTACTCTCCAATCATCATCATAAGCCAAAACTAAATTAACTAAAGCTGATTTAGAGAAAGTCATTAAGTTTTGGTGATTAGGATCTACCTCTCGAGATTGAGTTTCTTCTGTCTTTGCCATAAGACAAAGATTGGCGGTTTCATTTTCATCTTGATCTTCCTCATCTCCATCAGTCTTAGAGTCTCCCCATGCAGCTATCATGGCTTTCCTCATATCTGTCTTGTTAAAGGAGTTTTTAGTTCCCTTTCCTGTTTCCTTGGTCTTCCCTTTTCCTTTTTCAGTTATGGCAATGGGACAGTCTTTGATCCAGTGATCAGAAGCACCACATCGATGACATGGATGCTTAATCTTTGAGGTACCTGCCCTTTTAACAAAACCTTTAGATTTGTTAGGTTTAAACATACGTTTAAAACGACTTACCAGCATGGCAGCCTCCTCATCATCAACTTCAGATTCTTCTGTCTCATCAGCCTTGAGGGCTAAGTTCCTGTCCTTGTGGGTTTCACTAGAACTACTTGTGCTTAAGTGCAACTCATGGGTCATAAGGGAACCCGCAAGCTGCTCAATATTAAACGTAGTGAAATCCTTAGTTTCTTGCAAGGCAGTGACCTTGGCTCTCCATCTTTCATCTTGAGGAAGACTTCRAAGGACTTTCCTCACCTGTTCGTCAACTGGGATTTGCTTTCCAAGAGAAACTAATTCATTAATAATATTAGTGAAACGAGTGAGCATTTCTTGAATAGTTTCATTGGGTATCATTTCAAATCTTTCGTATTAGGACATTAAGAGATCAATTTTGGATCTCTTAACTTCATTAGTACCTTCATGAGTGATTTGAAGTAAATCCCAAATCTCCTTAGCGTTCTTGCACCCCATGACACGATTGTGTTCATGTGGTCCAAGTCCACAGTGAAGTAGTTTGACAGCTAGTGCATTAATTTCCATCTTGCCATAGTCATCTTTGTCATATTCAGAGATGGGTTTAAGGATTACCTCCTTACTCCATTAAGACTCTAAAAAATTATTTCTTGTAAATCACATCTAACACACACATCACATATAAAACACATGAGTTTGCTTTTTGTTGTTGTTCATTCATCAAAACAAGGGTTCAACAAGGGTTGTCACATGTTCCAGGTGATGAGTAAGCTTAGACTTCTGAAACCAAAAYTGAAGACTTCGCACAAGGAGGATCTCCAAGTCCAATACCAAGAGGCAAAAAGAAAGTTGACTGAAGCCCAATATCAGCTTCATTCAAACCCCATGGACTCTGATGTAGCTACATTAGAGAAGCAAGCTAATCAAGATTACAGGTAAGCTACTACTCAGTATTGCAGTTGGTTGCAACAAAAGGCTAAGATCCACTGGCTTCAAGCAGGGGATTCAAACACTTTTATATTCTATCCTGAAGTAAAGAAGCAGTAGGAACAACATTAATAGGGTTAGGAATGCTCATGAGATTTGGGTTGAAGTCCTTAGCAGCATCACTGAAGCATTTACAGGTTTCTACACTAAGATACTAACTGGCAATGATTAGAACTGGTTACATGTCTCTCCGCAGGTGGTGAGTTTGGGTAGAAGGGTTACTGACCATCACAGGCAGCTTTTGGATTGCAAACTCTTTTTGATATTTATACGGGCACCGGGGCGTCAAAGGGCCGGACTAGGTCTAGTCCCTCTGCCTAGGGGGGGTACAATTAGGTGATGACTTTGGTTTTGCTAGAATTGATTCCATTCTTTTTCATATTGTTAGTATGCCCGGAGTTGTGTGTATTATACTCGAAATGAGTAGAGCAAGTCGCCACCGCACTTCTTTCGGAAAGCTGCGAAGCCTAGTTTAGTTTGTTGTGACATGGGTTGTTAATTCTGTATTCCAGGAGCCTAATGTCGATTGTCCATTGCTTATCCTATTAGGCGTGAAACATTGTACGGGCGTCAGGGTGTCACCAGGCCGGACTGGGTCCGATCCCTCTKCTCCGAGTGGGTACAATTTAAGGGCAGATCGGTTTGTTTGCAAAAATTGAATTCTTGCTTTTGCATATTGTGAGTATGCCTGGAGTTGTGTGTTTATACTCGAAATGAGTATGCCTAGAGTCAGTTGCTAYGTTATCGAACATTCGGGTGTCCAAAAGGGTCMCATGACTAGGCTCAGAACGATCCTTAACACATCTAGCCCGCTGTGATGATCAAAGGAGGCCTAAACCATTACGACTTTGTAGTGCAYGCAGCTGCGCGTCATGGTGGGGATGGGCATCAAGCTTAAGAGTTGGTTACATAGGTAGTGCACCAGTGCCAATCTTAACTGAGCCCCACCCCCCTACCCCCCGATCTTGTCTCAAGTGCGAAGCACACATATACGAGACGTGATGCCAAGAAAATGGAAACTCAATACCAACAACCTAAGTTCTGTGTAATGCAGGATGCCTAAAACACAATACCGTCTTTAGGACACTGAAATCGCATAACAATTCGAGTATTGCCCACACATCACTAAAGTTAATAGCTTTAGTGAATTCCCTAAAGAAGTTGCTAGAAAATTGTACGAGCATCGGGGCGTCACCGGGCCGGACTGGGTCCGGTCCCTCTGCTCCGGGGGGTACAATTTAAGGGCGGCTCGGTTTGTTTGCTAGAAT
>SNQN01004251.1:14196-53404 GCA_008642245.1 Bassia scoparia
ATCGGGGTTTGGAACTGAGTTCTTTTGAAGAGTACGAATAGTCTCGTTAAAGGGCGAAAGTTTTGAATTGAGTAATTTCGATTTACGGATCAACGCGTTGAGAAGCCAACTCAAAGAGTTCTGAGCCCTTCTGTAGCTTACCAACAAGGCTTTTATGCAGTCCGGTACTCATGTTAGACACAAGGTTAAGTACTTTCCTGTCAGCCTGTGTTAATGTTGTGGTTCTTATTGTTGATCATAGTAATTTCATGTGTCTGAAAGTACTTAGATGAATCGTTAAATCATATTGTCACCACAATCGTTATGTAAAATCCTACACACTCTCGTACACGTAATGGATTAGACATAATCGATAACTGAATTGTCTTGAGAAGAGAAATTGTCAATTGGTGCTGATCACAATGTATCCCGAATTGATAGTTAATATGAGGCAATTGACTTGAAAAATGATATGCCTTCACAGGATTAAGGCGACTACCTGGTCGACGGACATAGGTCTGTTTTTATGTAGCGAAATTGGCTGCGAAGTGTATTGATACGTGATAAACTTTGTTGCAAAAATTAGAGTTAATTGATGAAAAGGGAGTAAAGATCTTATGATTTTGAAAGAGTCTTTGAGTATTGAAGGAGGTTAGCCTTGTGCTAGGTATCTGGTATGTAGACTGGTTTGTAGGAGAGTCTTTGATATAGTTAGGCATAGGTTACTAGGTCTATGGTGTCTTAACGTGATTTGAGAGAGGTCATTATGAATTTGAGGGTCTATTGTGCTAGTTCTGATATTCTAGAATTGGTTGTGAAGGTTTGTAATGTTTCGAAATAAGGCATTCGGCGGATTATATTATATAGGAGATGTTCCTCTTTTATTTATGTATGGTGTCATTGAATTTGTCGTATGATCTTTGTCTAGGTAGCTGGGCTGTTTTAGACATAGTTTGAGAAAGTTAGTCATTGAAGGAGTCAATCTTTGTTCGTTTTGATGTATGGTTTAAGACATGGATGTTTGAGAGAGTTTAGGTCCAATATTTTGAAAGTTTGGCCTGGTGTCTGGTCTGGTTCAACCCGACGATGATTTTGAAGAGAAAGTCTTTTGAAAGTGGCTTGTCTGGTCTGGTGTCAAGACATGATTTGAAGAAGATGGATGTGAAGCTTAGGTCTGAAGTATTCGAGACAAGTTGAATTGCAATCTACTTGGAATTTGAAAGAGCAGTCTCGGTCTGATTCTAGACGGAATTTGAGAAGATGTTTGTCTATGAGTCTCGATACTTATCGTAACATGTGAAAGATTGGATATTGTAACTTTATGAATATGATTCGGCAGTGGTAAGGTCTGGTTCTATGGACTGAAATTCTGATAGAGAGGTTAAGTAATTTGTACTACGGTATTTTGATTTTTAGACTATGAGTTTGAAAGTACATTTTAGAATATGAATAGTCAAGTCTAGGCTAGAGTTTTTTTCAGACATGTATAATCTTTATGAAGTGTACTGGTTGAATTGATTGAAAAGTCAGTCTTAGTCTGGTACCAATAGGAAACAGAATATTTTATTATATGAAGTGACTATTGAACTGTTGAAAGGGTCCAGTCTAGGTCTCTGGTATCTAGTACAGTGGATTATGACGTATACTATTAAAGAGCTTATGCCGAGGTACTTTTATTTATTTTATGAATGGTGTTCATTTTATGGTTTTGGTTCAGGGGTGCCATATTCTTGAAGTAGATGTCATATTTGAAGATGTGACTAGAGAAAGTGTGACATTTTGGACGATGATTACGTTAACATTGGCGAGAACAGTGATTTATTGGAATAGAGACAGGGTCCAAAAGTGATATAATTTATTGATTGGGCCACTTGATAGCATAAAAGATAAAACTTCTTGAACAAAACGTTTTAATATTAGGTTCGCCTTGATGGAGACGAAGAGCCCCCACTTGGAAATTAAGGAGCCATGATGCACGAGATTCCCCGAAACGTGATAGATACTCTTTTTGAGACTACGTGGTTTACCTCGGCTTCAAGCATTGTACAATGGGAACGGTGGAGTGTGATTTAATGTGATGATAGAAATTCGCCACCAATAAGATGTATCTAGAAACCAAATGAAAGAATCAGCTGTGGCTCTTATTCATTCGGGATTGAGATCGGAATGGAGTCTTGAAGGTGACCCGAATAGAATCCATGGTCTAGGTTGTCTAAATAAATTGAGGTCATAATTGATAACACTAACGTGGTCAAAGATGTGGCGTAAGATGAGAGGTTGGCCAAATGATGTTGGTTCAAATGAGTCTAATGGGAACCTGTCAGGTTCGAATAGTGCATAACACCATAATCTCGAAATGAAGTGATTCCATAGCACAGTCAGCTCACATTAATAAGCCTCAAGATGTATTTAATTAGTGTAATAGCTGCGACGTTATTTCCTGGCGGTCGATTTACGGTCGTTAGAAGAGAACAGCTTACCTCTGGGAAGGTATATCCCTTTACGCAATCAGACCACGTAGTTTGATAGAGGTCGATTTGAACATATTGCATCGTTAAGTGAGAGGTTTTTTTAAAAGCTTGGTTCGTCAATTTGAGTTCTGTTGTGTGTTTTGTGGTGAGGGGTTCGAAAAAGGCTTTGAATGCCGTCTACAAGAGTGACAACCACAAGGTAATGTGGTCAGTCTGTTGCTTTTTAGACTTTTTGCTTTTTTGTATTGAAATTATTGGGCCTCTTTGAACTTTAGGATTTGATTTTGTAATTTGTTATTTCGAACATTTGTGAAACACTTTGATTATAGAACTTTGATCAATTAGCTTTTTCTCTTTTGCTTTTGATTTCATCGTTACTTTTTTATTTAATTTTTCGTTTTCTTATTGCCGTGCTACATTTTTCCTACGCACCGTTTAGGTCTCTAAAGAGGGTTAGGGATTAGATGTGGGTGACTGAAAAAGAAAGATAGGTGCTAAAATGATAGTGTTATGTAAGCTCAAAAGATATGCAATAGTGGTATGTGGATATTGATAGTGACATTAGTGGAATGGAGAGGAGGGTCAATTTGAATGCAGATTAGATCGATTGTGTATAGAAGGCCTTTAGTCGTAAGTGGTTGAGCTAATTGTGTTTAACGGATGTGGTATAATGGTAATTAATATATGTGGAAAAATTCAGCTATTCTATAGATTTACATCTATTGTGGCACATTGATGTTAGTGTAAAAATGATGGCATAAGTAGATTAGTTATTAATAATTGCAAAGGATCAAATTGAATCATAGCTTATGATTGATGAAAAAATAAGCTCCTGAAACGTATAATTGGCTTATATATTTCGAAAAGATACCCATAGATGTTCAGTTCATCAATAGACATGTGAGAATACTGAAATGATATGCCTCTTAGGATGTTAGACACACATTGAAGCCTTATTGTGTATTCTCGAATTGAAATTCAGTATTTTAGAAGATAGGCCGGTATGGAGTCGATGAGACCACAGCAAATGCCTGGGTTGTGACTCATATAGATGAGCTGAATATTAGATGCGTAGTGGTTGTTGTTTTTGTATGTTTTTTCTATTGTGGTGACGTATGTCAATACAGAGGAGGATGTAAAAGAAATTAAGGCTTTTGGAGGGCATATGAATGGAGGATTGTTCCGAAGAATTGTAGGATTATTGGGCTTATGTGTGATGAGTGGTAGCACGATGATATGATTTAGCTACCTTGTTGCCCTTTTAATGTCTATTCGACGCACCCGAGAAGACAAGGTTTGGATGACTACTTATGGCTATTCTGTCTGTAACATTAAGATAATTACAAGAAGGAGTTACATCTTTTAGAACACTAAGAGACTCTCTTATAGATAACACATTTTGATTATTACCGGTAACAAACTCAGATGTATAAATTGATTGAGGGTGTGTTATGGACTATAAGGAACTGAGGACATCTAAGGATATAAGTTGTAGACGCTGTACGAATTGGGCTACGAGAGAATTTGATGTTAAGGTGCTTAGACTCCCGGCACACGAGATTCAAGAACGGTAAAGGGGTGTAGGCGCGCTGGTTATTGTTCAGGTAGGATCAGTATGAAATGCGAGCTTTATCTGGATGCCACAGTTGTATAGGAATGGGCGCATCAATTCTTTAGTAATGGTCAAAGTTGCCGTTAGGTGTTGAATCTTTTCGTGATTCGAACTCTGATGTTTGACCTAGTTCTACCAGAGGTTCTTTTAGTTGGAAGGAAAATTGAAGTGAAATCTGGAACCTATTTCTATTATGTCAGGTTCTCGAATTGGTGTAATTGAAAGTTAATGTAATTGTCGCTAATGTGGGAAGTTAGAGGTTGTCTTTGAATATAAAGAACTGAAACTTTGAATACTTATTAGTTAGGTGTTTAAGTTCGAAGATTTAGAAGTAGCCGAATGATGTCAGTATTTAGATTATCTGATGGTATGTGAATCGAACCAGAAGTCGGTGATTCTCGTAGGTGTCGTTTACGAATGGATGTGGACTGGAACGATCGATTTTATTGTTATAATGCGGCCCAATGGATGTCAAACTTACATGTTCTTGAACCATTTAAGACTAGATTTACATAGATTAGAGACTTTGTGGGAGATTGGCTTGATATTAGTGTAATGATATTTTTATGAGACATGAATGAGAGTACAAAGTTCAGGAGCAAGTTCATCATATTGGATATGAAACACAAATCGTTCGAATTATTCAGCTTAAGGTTCAGGATCTAGGATGAACTAAATATATAGGATCGCCTCTGGTTATTTAGTCTAAGTAGTAAGCAAGTATATACCCGATTCTAAAAAGTAGATGCTTCGGGTTTACAATTTCACTACACTACCTTTGATACGCTCATGATTTTATAATTTCATTATATGGTTCGATCGTCAAGGTGGCGAGAGTATTCCCCTTCTAACTGCAACGCATCTAGTTAAAGTGCAACCGGCATGGGCGGGATAAGGACTTACTCTATTCAGCCTGTGATCAATTAATCACATGCAACTAAGATTTAATACGATCCTTTTATTATGTGTGATACTTCGATAGCATAGATACAATTCCCATATTGAGACCAATCAGGCTGCCTAGGGATCAGCTTCACTACTCTCTGTAAGGGTTCAAATGCAAAACTTCAATGATTACTGAATTATGTGGTGAATTTTCTTATCGCAAGACTTCTTCCTTAATTATGTCTAGTATACCGTTTTTATTACCACAGGTCCACAAACTATTGGTGTTATTTTCAACTCAGTGTTAGTCAGTCTTCAAAAAAACTTTCAAGTATCTTTTTGTGTGGTGCCTGCTTTTGTCACGACGCCCTTATAGTCATTGGTATGCGATATGACTTCATATTGCTTTCAGAATTTGTCATGTGTAGTGGAGGATCCAGAGAATTATCTTCGCATCAGTGATATTCGGGTTGGGTGTCGGGTGTTTCGTCGACATCCGATTTGAGGGAGGATTTCGCCACCGATATACACATTTCTTTTTTTTATTCGTTCATTTTTAATTGAAGCAGATAAGCTAAGTACGTTATTAATGTTAAAGATATTGGTGGATTAAAAGTGTTCGGAATCGGTAGAGTGGAAATTTTGTAACAATTGCCATATACTAGTCTGGAATCGATGCCTGTGTATATTAGCAATTTGTAAGCCAATAAGCATTTATTTATTGTTTCAATTTAAATGTAGCGGTTAACAAGAGTATTGGATATACTAGTGCCTATATTAGGTCTAAATATCATGACGACTTCTGTATAATAACATTTTTAGGAAGCCTATTCAATATGGAATGGAGCCAATCCTAATATTTACAGTTCTCATATTAAGATATTGGAGGTAGATCGTTTGACTCTTGTATATCGGTTAGTATTATATTGTTGTTAGGGGTTACGGGATCGGGTGACATTGGTATCTGTAAAAGCTTATATAGCAAGAGGGATATCGTTAACCAATATACTGACTACGGAGAGCGTATAGTTACTAGCCGCGGGTTCTCTTGTTATGTATTCGTAACGTTTATGTTGCACTCTCGCTCGGTCTCTCATTATGTAGTTTCATATTATCTATAAACAAATAGAAATTCAAAAATGTGTAGTACCATATTGATTTGACGTTTTTGAAAACGACACAGCGTATTCTTTTTATAGGATGAGGTTTTTTATTTCTGCTGATGAAGTGACAAATATCGGTACATAGACAATTTCGTTATAATTGGACCAAGGAATGCGTATCAACGAATTGATTGTGGGAGAGATCTAAGATTGATATAATAACGGTGCTTTACGTAGATTAATCTGTTACGGTTCGTTCGTTTGTTTTATCAATCGATTATCTGCTTTAATGGAAACGAGTTAAATATTCAATATTCGAGTACTTGTTAACAATAGTATAGCATTAGTGAAGAATAGAATTATAGATATGAAAAGCATAAACATCCATGTGAAATCAAAGGATATAGAAGAGCACTAATAACGTCGACAGGTAATGTTCGAATTATAACATTTGTCCATGCTTGCATTAAACTGCGAATCTGTTCGGATAAAGAACCCAATCAGGACACACGCTTATTTCGTTGATTATATGGCTAATTGACAATGAAGACACTTCATAACCTGAACGCGTTTAGTCTATTGACGTAATGTAAATTGATGGACTAAGTTGTCATGCTAATGAAAAACCATAAGAAACACCCCAATGAATACCAGTTATTATAGGAACATAATTTAGATAAATGCGCTACATATATATACTACGATTCTAATAGGAGGTTGAGGATTCTGATTGTTTTGATATTGTGAGAGATCATATACACAGTCAGAAATTCTGGTTAATCAAAATTTAGAAGGTGACAAATATTAAACCAGAAGAGTTGTAGGAAGTAGAAGATTTATGGATGAGTAATCATCGTTATTTAATATACTACTTAAACTCACATATCCGCTTGTTGATATTCGAGTACAGGTAAATGTTGTGCTTTGAATTGAAAAACGATGGTGGTTACTTGAGGTGTTTTGATGTGTTTTGGAGTTCGTAATAGTTTGTCTGTGACTGTGTCCTGTGACAGTAGTCAGAATCTCGTGTGAAGTGACAGGTGTTCGGACTTGAGCCAAGAGCAAGCAAGTATTTATCATTCAGTCACAAATTTGAGTGTACACACAAAGAAGAGACGGACGCAACCCATTCTTTGTAGTTGACTGAAGTTTCCTTGGATAGAGCCGTTGAACATACCTACGCAGGAGCGAGGACGTCTACTGTCTCTATCTTCCAAGCAGCCGGTATATACACGCTAGTACTCCAGATAGGTCACATATACAAATTTTGTTGAGCAAGAGAACCGTTTAGCGCGCCTTTGTAATGCATGCACATTCAACGCGTTATACTATGCAGCATAATGTGATGCTGTAATAAGTGTTGCAGTGTCGCATCTTGATTTGAGCCCGTGATATACGGTGTCAATTCAGTCGTCGCCGTATTTTTCATATGCTCGGTCATGATTCTTGTATAACTATACTCTTCCACAAAAATCCTTCACTTCCGACTAAATCTCTTCGATTTTCCTTCCGATTGTACTATTCGTCCCGTTTCCGTTGATTTCGCACGCTCACTTCTAAGAACCACTAGGCAGCTTTCATAGTACATGGACTCGAGTTCGTAGAATGGATCTCCGCAAGGTTAACTGGTAATTTCCGGAGTATTTTTCTAGAAATTGATTCTTCACAATCCCCGTATTTTCTGTGCGATAATTTGTCGTTATTTTAACATTCGTCAAAACTCTACATAGACACTTCATAGACAACAATGGATTCAGAAAAATTGATTATTTAAGAAATATTTGGCAGTGAACATTCATGGAAAGATGTAGCGCACATGATAGCAGGGTACAACAAAAACATCGAGAATCGCGAAGCGTGATGTTGAAAACCTCTCAGAAAAATAACCTCTTGTGAAGTTTTAATCGAGGAAATACTCTTTTGTAATAAGATAAAATCATGTCTTGTTCATTTGTAGTGACTCTTGTCTTGCTACAATATATTTACGAGTACACCTTTTGACGTATCATATTCAAACTTTCGTGAGTTCAATAGACATCTTTTCCGAGTCGAAACAGTTTACGCGATTTATTCTTCACATCCACGGATTTTATACTGGTATGTGGAAGACTTTGTACATGGGTTTAGGTGGTCTAGCAATAACCTCGAGCGTCGATTTCTTAATACTTATTTGTGAGTTCAATAAGCCATCGTTTTCTCGAGTCGAAGACAATCGGCTCACAGAAGTCGCGGTCGTGTTATTCATTCAGGCATTATCCACTCATTTGGGGGACACATTTAATTGGTTGTTGAGTATCAACAAAGCAATTCATCAATAATGAGCGAGGCTGATTTCTAAGCAGTCGAAAATAGGTATCTCCCCAACTATATAATTAGGCCCGCCCTAAGCATAACCTTCGTGTTACTGCAGCAACTAGATCAAATGAAAGAAGCAAGAGATGAAAGCGGTAATATCATACAATCTCAGGCAACAATCTCAACTAGGGGGGCCTAGGCGGCTTCTCGATAAAATAGTTGCATAAGTACATTTTCGCCCCAATCGTAACTTCGCCGATGAGATCCTTACACAGTATTTGTCGCTTCATCGGGCTGCCGATCCAACTTTTATCGTTGGGGTCATTACTAACAAGTCATTCTAGCAATTAAATATTCGATATCAGAGGGTCACTGAGGCAATCCAACTGATCTATCTATAGGGCTATGACAACATGTTACCAAGCGAACACGCTACGAAGTATACCAAATGGGCCTGGGCATATCCTAATAGACACACAGTTTTTTATTAGTCAATGTGCCATAGACATACGAGAAATAACTCATCTAAAGCTCACCTTATTTCGATCGGATTGTTAATAGAGCGAAGAAGATCCCCTGGGCTGCTCCAGCCCAATTCCAAGGGTTTTGCCTCTCGAGGGCCCACTATGTGCGCTACTTGGCCATTGAGCTTCTTAAGACTCGGTGCGGTAATGTCAAGTGACAAAGCCCATGCATAGGAAAGTAACTCGGACACCCAAAGTGAGGCCCATGAGGGAGGAGGGTTAGCAACAAATCGCATAATAATGTAGAACGAGACAAAGGATGAAAGGGTAAAGAAGGCTACCTTGAGTATGCTCTAGCAACTACTAGGTAGGGATACGTCTCCATCGATCGCAGACAATTCATATCGCATGAAATGGATTAAAGTTATCCATAGCTACATTCGCCCAGTCAAAAGAAGTGTACCCCAAAAAGTCCCTATAAAGCGAGCAAGAATAGCGCAATTTAGCCCCTAGTGTGCAGCCCTTATCCGCGACCAGCAAAGTGTACTCGGACTCACAGTATAAGATCCCTACAGACTGCTCGTCGGTAGTACTGGTTGTGCATCTCCATCCATCTTGAGCACACTTCGAGGCTATCTTGTCATTTGACCTTACTCGCAAATCTGAAAGCATAGCCTTACGCAGCCGTCGATAATCGACTAGGTCTTTATCTCAACTATCTGAGGACTTGCCTCCTAGAGAATTCAAGACCCATCGTCATCGACAAAGCATAATGTTAAGGTAATCTCCCCCGCTGGGAGTGAAAGGTTTCTGGTGGTATGCCAGAATCACTCAAACAAGCCAAAGACTGTTCTAGTCGCATACAGTAC
Source organism: Bassia scoparia (assembly GCA_008642245.1). NCBI lineage: Eukaryota > Viridiplantae > Streptophyta > Magnoliopsida > Caryophyllales > Amaranthaceae > Bassia > Bassia scoparia. Next base: position 23,875 of record SNQN01004251.1, read on the forward strand.
GATTGGGTTCAACTAGCTGCCAGTTAAATCAACAAAGCCAAGTGGTCGAGGATACACCAACTCTAGGCGCGACGCGCTCGAAGAACTTAGACGAAAACATGTCGCCCACCATCTTAAGATCCCATAGCCAATTGCAGTATTCCCGCTACACTAAGGGACAACAAAAGTTAGCAAACTAATTCAGCAAAAAGATAAGGCAAACAAAGTTCAATACCGTCTCTTCTTCGGAATCGAGCTGGATGATGTGATTTTCTGGGAGCAATGTAGATTATCAACATTCCCAATCATCAACTCGCATAAATTGCGAGAGCTAATTTCTTCATTCGTATCGCAGTCGGCATGCTTAAGAACAACAAAACAAAGGTTCAGAAGACAAACTGGAGCATAATGGCTAGAATTGGAAGTTTTCATGAGCAAATGACTCCCAGGGTGGGCTCACCGCTAATCAACACCAACCAGTGGCTAAGGAGAATGCACAATTCTCCTAGCAATCAGGCAATAAGGAGATATGCATAGTTAAAGGGCGGGAAAGAGAGATTATGTCTCTCAGCGAATCACATGGCCAATTAAGGAAGTGCGTGATTTTGTTTTGAGTTCTTATATACAACAAGGATTCGAGACAATAGGTTGTAAGAACTATAACTCCTGAGTTTAATCAAGTCCACCATTAAGAAGCATTCAAGCTTTAGGGCTACTTACAATGGTGAAATCAACTATGAGCGGCTCACCTTGGTTGCAACAAAGACATGGAAAAGGCTTTATTCCTATCAAATCAAAACAAGAATCAACAAAGGCATATGCATTAATTCAACCAAAGTGACATGAAAAAGCTCTATTCATCCATCTTCTTCAAGTGTAGTTACAGTTTATACTCATTCAATTTGCACTAAATTTGAGAACAAGTTTGCAAGACTCACCAATGGCAGATAAGCAATAGAGCATTCAACAATTTTGAGCAGACAAAAGCAAGAAGAAAACCTCAATCAATGAACAAATTGACAGTGCATAATCATTTGCGATGAATTTTGAATCATAAACTTGGAACTTACAATGAATTTCAAGTTTCAGTACAAACTTACTTGGATTGAGATTTGATAGCAAACGAGGCCTTTATCCCAAGAAATTCCAAGAAAGCTTACAATGGGTTTAGAAAGTGTTTAGCAAGAGACCACAACAAAGAGGAAATACAATGAAGCAATGTGCTAAATAAGGCTACGATTTTTTTTCCCAAATGAGCGAATAGTAGGGCTACATGCCCAATATTCGAGCTATAATTTGGCTCGTTTTCGAGCTATTATTTCGTGGCTTTCAGTGGTGCCCGAAGCCCGTTGCATTTCAATGTCGTTGGTAACTTCCTCTGGAGTCGCAACGCAACTTTAACAGTCATTGCCAGTGACCAAATTCCCTAAGCAAGAGAAATGGGTCGAAGTCATCAAATCGCCAACGGAATGCACAAGCAAGTACAACAAGTCACAAGCAAGTACAAAATCAAGACACAGCATAGCCAGATCAAACACAGTCAAAGTGCGATCAGTAAAGCAAATCCCCAATCGGCATCAACACCATCTATCAGCAAGCATCAAAGGCCAGCAATTGGCATTAGATTGTGTTATACAGGCATGTCAAGTCGAAAGCACATCATAAAGACATTGCTAAGCACACATCGTGCTATAACGCGACGCTTCCTAATCAAGCAATCTAGAGTCATCACATCAGCGAAAAGACATTCTATATGGTGATAGTGGCTATACTTTGGCATTATCATACTTCAATTTTCCGGAAACTAGTCGATGAATTGGAATGGCAAAAAACTTTTCCACATAAGTCCAACGGAGGCTATCGGTATGAACTTAACTCATCACTCGTCTCAAAATCCCTAATGGATAGGTCGATTCAGACGATGCAATCTTCCCCAGGAAGTCCAATCAGATGCATCGATATAGTCAATCACCTCAATTTACCAGTAGTTCAAGCGGAGGCAGCGATATGGACAAGACGCTTTATTTCCCTCAATAAGTCTAAGAATGGAAGCATCGGAATGCCGGACACTACAACCAACAATTCCCCTGCATCCTAACGGAAGCATCGAGGTAGACGAGTGAATAGTAATCTGTGAGAGTCCCTATGATCCAGCTATCAGAGCGGACGAACCGAAATAACAAGTTAAGAAAGTCCTAACAAAGAGATATGAGGTGGACAATCAATCAAGAGCAAGCTTAGACTTCTAACAGGAAGCATCTAAGGGACAACCAAAAAGTAATAACGCCAAAGCACCCTCTAAGAACTTCCCTAGTGGAGACAGAACAATAGTTGGATATGCAACAAGCAATTTACACAGACAAGCAACAAGCACGACAACTGCATGGTGCAGGTAAACCAGAAACGCATTTGTTACTTTCGCAATGTACCCGCGGTTTTTTTTGGCTTTCGTTTTATAATGAGATTATTTATCTCTACACGTCTAGTCCAAATAGTGAGCTTCTGTAGATACCTACATTTTGTCTAGCCAAGGACAAAAGTGTGAAACCCCCTTGCAACCACACAAGTCAAATCCAGAGAGTCTAGGACCCAACACGCCTTAACAAGTGAAAGGTCCTATACACCAAGTACCTTTCAAGCTTCATCACACAAAATAAGTTTTATTTGAAATAATTTGTCCTTTTCTTAACTTTTTCTAGAATTTTCGGGTTTCTGAATTTTTCTATAAATTTTTGCAATTTCAGGAGTTTCAACATTAAGTTATTTGCAATAATTATTAATTATCACAACACAATCAAATAATAAATTTTAACCACAAAAAAATTATATTTTACATAGGATTTATTGTAGCATATGATTCCTTTTTTCCGAGTTGTGCGACAAAAAGGTTATGAATTTCTTAAGAAAACAGAACCGAGAAAATGGTTATCGCCGGATATTTTGCCTTGTCACAAGCATCCGAGGAGCAATATCCAGAGAATCGAATCAAATCAACCGTGGTTGATCAGTATAAATAACATATAAATATATTTTTATTAGTTTTGCATAATCATTTCCTCATAAGGCGTAACTAAAAAGGCAAGAAATCGCAAACAAGGCAGAAACTTCCGACAGTTATCCACGCTAGGAAGAAACCTTGGACATTACCAAGCCCCAAGTCCTAAACACGTTGGGCATGAAACGGCCTAAGTTTACCTTGCGCTTATTGTAGATTATTCCTCATGAATAGCACCTACCAAGCCATTTGAAAAGGTTTTTTTTGCATCTTTACAGCCTCAACTCTTCTCTTTCAATGGTGTCCTCTAGTATCGCTTCTTAACTCTCTCTCTCATAAAACACATTCAACACAAGAACTTATTATACTAAGGCTCGATAAGGGTTATAAAGGGCTTAAAGGGTTCTAGGGTCCGATAGTCTTTGATTCTGGTATTATGACGTTGTGGTTCAAAGGTAAGTTTGGGCCATTACGTTTCAGTTCTAACCCCTTTTGCTGATGCTCTGATTTTAGACAAATTCAACTTTACTGTGTAAATTTTGCATAAAATTTGATTAAGACATCGACAATCAATTTAAAGTCAAACATTAAGGCAAATGGTTAATTTTCTCGCACGAGTGCTTGCATGTTTGTCATCACCATTTATCTATGCTTTACCAAAGACTGAAAATTCACGTTTGTAGTACATTACATTTGTCCTAGTCTAAAATGGCCAACTGATAGAACTCCTCTGCACACAAAGTCAATCGAGGAGAGCTAGACTTGACAGGCCCCAAAAAAGGAGATTCCTGATGCATCGGACACCTCTTCCAGGTCATTTAACACCTTCAAAAATAAGTTTTTAATTTTAAATAATTTTAACTTATTTTTAAAACATTTCTTCTTAGAATTTTTTTCGGAATTTTTTCTAACTTATTGTATAGCAATTTTTGCAATTTTGGATTTTTTTTATGGCCAATTAATTAATTTGCATGTAATTAATTAAATTTAAAAACATTCCAAAATTCACAAATTTGGCACACAACGTTATTTGTCACAGAGGAAATTTTACATATTTTTTGATATTTTTCAAGCTTATGGTTTACTATTTTATGAATTTCTAAGCAAAACGCAAAATCCGAGCATAGTGGCGCATCCCAGGATTTTCGCCTCGAGACTTGTCATCAGGAACCCGGAATTCTGAGCATCGTAGGTAATTATCAGCCTATCGCAATAATATCATTATGATCTCTATAAATCGACATATATTTTTATACGATTTATTTACGATATTTTTCATTTACATCTCGCTATTCAAGGTAAACAATCTCGAATATCGTAAAAATATTTGACGCAATCGCATAATATCAAATAATAATCGTATAAAATCACGTAAGATGATATTATGATATTATACAATCGCAATCACGCTATTCAAGGCAAGCAAAATCGGCCAAAGTTGAGGTCGATACTGGGAGCGCAATTGCGCCCAGTTTTGGGCGTATTACGCCTAAGTTTTGACATAAATTACGCCGCAGTTTTGGACATTATTACGCCAAAATTCCTATTTGGCCGATTTTGACCCTTGCTTAATAGGTAACTTATATTATTGTTACAATTTGGATAGCCCTTCTCTCTCAAAAAACACAATTCAAACTACATATCAAAACACATTCAAAACACAAAGATAATTCAAAGGCTCTTGCAAATAGATATAGAGGTTCTTAAGGGTTTTAAGGTTCTATCAAAGGTTCTTAAGGGTCCGAGCAGCATTCTTGGTCTTCGACATGTGTTGCGAGGATGTTTGAGGCCAACGTTCATTTTAAACCCCCTTTTGCATGCTGTTTAGAAATTTCGAATTTCTATGTAATTTGCATGTAATACTAATTAACAAATGGTTTGACGATTCAAATTAAAACAACTTAAGGCATAACTTTAAATTCTTCGCACGAGTGCTTGCATGCTTGTCTCACAACAATAATATGCTTAAACAGAAGACCTTGCATTTTTCGTGTTTGACGCTAATAAGATAACTATGGACACGGGACATTAGGCTCATGGAATACAGAAATTACAACACATTGCCACAACAACTAGACACTATGTGCATAGTATTCTGTTTGATACAACCGCCTAGTAATTATTACTGCTTAAGGTTCAAAACGGAAACTGTTATGTTGTTGTCTTTCATGACAATGATACCCGCAAAGTAAACTCGTAGAGGCCATTAAATGCAGGGGGCGGGGGGGGGTGGGGGGGTGAGTGTGCACTACTTCACCCTTTACCTGTCCTAATCCAGACCTTTGGTGGCTTTACTACCAGAGCATGGAGTCTTCGCCTTGCTTTATGCAATTAATAGACAAGCTTAAAAACGGATTCCGCAGCTTCACAAAATAAGTGCGGTGGAGACTTCTCTACTCATTCGAGTATAAACACCAAATTTCAGGCCATACTCACGATATGCAAAAGAAAAGAATTCGGAAAGACAACAACAAACAGTTTTCCGTTTTGAACCCTAAGCATGTAATATTACTAGGCGGATTGTTCAACAGAATACTATGCACATAGTGTCTAGTTTGTTGTGGCATGTGTTGTTAATTCTGTATTCCAGGAGCCTAATGTCGGTTGTCCATAGTTATCTTATTAGGCGTCAWACACGAAATATGCAGGTCTTTGTTAAAGCATATTATTGTTGTGAGACAAGCATGCAAGCACTCGTGCGAAGAATTTAAAGTTATGCCTTAAGGTTGTTTTTAATTTGAATCGTCAAACCATTTGTTAATTAGTATTACATGCAAATTACATAGAAATTYGAATTTCTAAACAAGCATGCAAAAGGGGGTTTAGAAATGAGACGTTGGCCTCAAACCTACCTCGCAACACGATGTCGAAGACCAAGAATGCTGCCTCGGACCCTTAGGAACCCTTGTAGAACCTTAAAACCCTTGAAAACCTCTTATATCTATTGCAAAAGAGCCTTTGAAGTTACTTTTATGTGTTTGAATTGTGTTTGAATGTGTTTGAATGTGTTTTTGAGAGAGAGGGCTCATCCAAAATTGTGAAATGAATATAAGAGTTACCTATTTATAGGCAAGGGTCAAAATCGGCCAAAATAGGAAGTTTTTGGGCGTAATTATGTCCAAAACTGGGCGTAATTATGTTCAAAACTAGGCGTAATTACGCCCAAAACTGGGCGCAATTGCGCCCAGTATCGACCTCAACTTTGGCCGATTTTGCTTGCCTTGAATAGCGTGATTGCGATTGTATAATATCATAATATMATCTTACGTGATTTTATACGATTATTATTTGATATTATTGCGATTGCGTCAAATATTTTTACGATATTCGAGATTGTTTTACCTTGAATAGCGAGATTGTAATGAAATAATATCGTAATATAATCGTATAAAATATATATATATATATATGCGATTTTATAGGATCATAATTGATATTATTGCGATTATGGCTGATATATTACCACGATGCTCAGGATTTCCGGGTTCCTCGAGACAAGTCTCGAGGCGAAAATCCTGGGATGGCCCACTATGCTCGGTTTTGCGTTTTTGCTTAAGAAATTCATAAATATTAAACCATAAGTCGAAAAAATATCAAAAAAATATGTAAAAATTCCTTGTGACAAATAAGGTGTTGTGCTCAAATTTTGTGAATTTTGGAATTGTTTTAATAATTTAWTTAATTATTGCAAAATTAATTAAATTGCCAAAAAAATCCGAAAATTGCAAAAATGCTTACAAAAGTTCAGAAAAATTCCGAAAAATTCTAGAAAAATGTTTAAAAATAAGTTAAAATTATTTTAAAATTAAAACTTATTTTTTGAGGTGTTAAATACCTGGAAAGAGGTGTCCGATGCAAGGGGAATCTGCCTTTTTTGGGCCTGTCAAGGTCCTAGCTCTCTCGATTGACTTTTGTGTGCAGAGAGTTTATCATTGGCCATTTTAGACTAGGGACAAATGTATGTATCTACAAACGTGAAATTTTTCAGTCTTTGTAAAGCATATGTAATGGTGATGACAAACATCAAGCACTCGTGCGAGAAATTGAACATTTTGCCTTAATGTTGCTTTTAAATTGATTGTCGAATAGTTCTTAATCAAATTTATGCAAAATTACACAAGAAAGTTGAATTTCTAAATCAAGCATGCAAAAAGGGTTAGAACTGAAACGTTGGCCTCAAACTTACCTTGAACCACAACGTCATAGATCCAGAACAAAGCTTCGGACCCTTAGAACCCTTATAGCTCCTTTTATAACCCTTATCGAGCCTTAGTTATAATAAGTTTTGTGTTGAATGTGTTTTTATGAGAGAGAGAGTTTAAAGAACATACTAGGACAATTGAGAGAGAGTTGAGGCTCGTGAAAGATGCAAAAAAAACCTTTCAAATGGTCGTGGTAGGTGCCTATTCATAGGAAAATCTCAATAAGGCAAGGAAACTTAGGCGTTTATGCCCAAGTGTTTTGACTTGGCTTGTAATGTCCAAGTGTTTCTTACCTAGGCGTTGGAACTTCGAAGTGTTCCTGCTTGTTTGCGATTTCTTGCCTTTTTTAGTTTACGCCTTATGAGGAAATGATTTGAAAATCGTATAAAATATATTTTTGTGATTTTATATGATCACGGTTGATTTGATCTCGATTCTCTGGATATTTGGCTCCCTCGGGATGCTTGTGACAAGGCAAAATATCCCGGGATACTCCATTTTACTCGGTTTCGTGTTTTTTCTTAAGAAATTCATAACTTTTTGTCCACAACTCGGAAAAAGGGAATATATGCTAAAAATTCCTTGTAAAATATAATTTTTTTGTGTTAAAATTTTGTTATTTTTGGATTTGTGTTGATAATTTAATTAATTATTGCAAAATTAACTTAATTGTTGGAAACTCCGAAAATTTGCAAAATTATAGAAAAATTCAGAAAACCCGAAAAATTCTAGAAAAATGTTTAAGAATAAGTGAAAATTATTTTCAAATTAAAACTTATTTTTTGATGTGATGAATGCTTGAAAAGGTACTTGGTGTAAGGGACCTTTCCTTTTTTARGGCGTGTTGGGGTCCTAGCTCTCTGGATTTGACTTGTGTGTTGCAAGGGGTGTCTTATCATTGGTCGTCTTGGGCTAGGGACAAATGTAGGTATCTACAGAAGCCCTCACTTTGGCTGAGTTTGTAGAGATGAAAATTCTCATAAAACGAAAGCCAAAAAAACCCGGTACCTGCAAAAACAAATGCGTTCGTTTTACCTGCACCTGCAGTTGTCGTTGCTTGCTTGCTTGTCTGTGTTGAATATTGCTTGCTTGCATATCCAACTATTGTTCTGTCTCCACTAGGGAAGTTTCGTGAGGGTGCTTTGCATGTTATTTACTTTTGGTTGTCCACTTTAATGCTTCTGTTAGGAMGTCTAAGCTTGCTTTGATTGATTGTCYACCTCAATGCTTTTGTTAGGACTTTCTTAACTTGTTATTCGGTCGTCCGCCTTGATGCTGACGTTAGGACTCTCACAGATTTACTAGTTCACTGTCTACCTCGATGCTTCCGTTAGGATTTCATGGGGAATTGTTGGTGTAGTGTCCGCATCGATGCTTCCATTTAGACTTATTGGGGAAATAAGGTGGTGTCCATATCGCTGCCTCCGCTTGAACTTACTGGGTAAATGAGGTTGTGACTATATCGATGCCTCTGATTGGACTTCCTGGGGAAGATTGCATTGCGTCTGAATCGATGCCTCCATTAGGATTTTGAGAAGTGATGAGTTAAGTTCATACCGATGCCTCCGTTTGGACTTATGTGGAAAAGTTGTTTTGTCCATATCAATCCCTTCTCGACTAGTCTTCCGGGAAAATTGAAGTGATGATAATGCCACGTATAGCCACTATCACCTATAGCGAATGTCTTTTCGCTGATGTTGATGCTTATGATGTGCTTTGATTAGGAGCGTCGCGTATAGCCACGATTGTGTATAGCAATGTCTTTTTATTGATGCTTTGACTTACATTGCGTATAACGACAATCAAGCCAATGCTTGGCCTTTRAGTGCTTGCTGAAGATGGTGTTGATTCGATTGGGGATTTTTGCTTTGACTTTGATTCGCACTTTGACTTGTGTTTGATCGTGGCTATTGCTGTGTCTTGATTTTGTACTTGCTTGTGACTTGTTGTAGCTTTGCTTGTGCATTCTCGTTGCGATTTGATGACTTTCGAGCCCATTTYKCTTGCTTAGGGGAATTTTGGTCACTGTGCATGACTTTGAAAGTTGGTTGGGACTCCAGAGAAGTACCAACGACATTTGAATGCAACGGGCTTCGCGCACACGAGTAAGGCCTACGAGAAAATAGCTCGAAAACGAGCCAAATTAGCTCGAATATTGGGCATTGTTACGCCCTATTATTCGGCTCATTTGGGAAAAAATCGTGCCTTATTTTAGCACATTTGCTTCATTTGTCATTTTCCTCTTTGTTGTGTCTCTTGCAAACACTTTTTAAACTCCATTGTAGCTTCTTGGAATTTCTTGGAAAGGCCTCGCTTTGCTCATCAAATCTCAAATCCAAGTAWGTTTGCTACTTGAAACTTGAAATTCACTTGTAAGTTGCAATTTATGATTCAAAATCATGCCAAATGATTATGCCTTGTCAATTTGTTCAATTGAATTGGGGTTTTCTTCTTTGCTTATGTATGCTCAAAATTGTTGAATGCTCTTGCTTATTCATGCCTTGGTGAGTCTTGCAACTTGTTTCATCAAATTTAGTGCAAATTTGAATGAGTTATAAACTTGTAAGCTTACTACTTGAAGAAGATGATGAATAGTAGCTTTTTCATGTGCATGCTTTGTTGAATTATGCATATGCTTTGTTGATTCTTGTTTGTTGATGATGGAATAAGCCTTTTCATGTCTTGTTGCAACAATGTGAGCGCTCATATGTGATTTCACCATTGTAAGTAGCCTAAAGCTTGAAATGGCTTCTTAATGGTGACTTGATTAAACTCATTGGGGATTATTATGCTTTAGCAAATCCCTACATTGTCTCTGAATCCTTGTTGTATATAGAACTCAAAACAAAATCACGCATTCCTTAATTTGGCCATGTGAGTTCGCTGAGGAGAAGAAGTGCTCTTTCCCGCCCTTTAACTATTGCATTACTTGCCTATTGCCTTGATTGCTAGGAGAATTGTGCATTCTCCTTAGCCATGGTTGTGTTGATTAGCTGTGAGCCCCCTGGGAGTCATTTGCTTGCATGAAAACCTTCCATTTCTAGCCATTATGCTGCCCATTTGTCTTCTGAACCTTTGYTTTGTTGTTCTTATAGCATGCCGACTCGGATAGCGAAGAAGATAATTAGCTCTCGCAATTTATGGAGGGTTGATGATTGGGATAATTTAGAATTACATTGCTTCCCAGAAAATCACATATCCAGTCGACCGAAGAATGGAACGGTATGTGACTTTTGTTTGCCTTGATTCTTTTTGCTTGAATTAGTTTGCTAACTTTTGTTGTCCCTTATGTAGGGTGAATATGCAATTTGTCCGTATGGGACTCTTAAGATGGTGGGCGACATTTGTTCGTCTAAGTTCTTCGAGCGTCGCCCTAGAGTGTGGTGTATCCTCGACCACTGTGGCTTTGTTGATTTCACTGGCAGCATGTTGAACCAATCGTATCTGTATGCGACTAGGATTACAGTCTTTGGCTTGTTGGAGTGATTCTGGGATACCACCAAAACCTTTCACTTCCCGCGGGGGAGATTACCTTAACCACTTATGACTTTGTCATGCTGATGGGTCTTGAATTCTCTAGGAGGCAAGTTCCTGTCGATAGTGAGATAAAGACCTATGATCCTATTATCGATGGCTGGTTARGGCTTATTGCTTTCAGATTGCGAGTAGGTCAAAATGACAAGATAGCATCTCTGAATGTGCTCAAGGAGGGTATGGAGATGCAAGGTACTACCGACGAGCAGTCTGYAGGGATCTTTATACTTGTGATGCTCAGTACCGCTTTGTGTCGCGATAAGGGTGCTGCAACTAGGGTGTAATTGCGCTTTCTTGCTGCTTTAAGGGACCTTTTGGGGGTACACTCTTTTGACTAGGGCGAATTAGGCTATGGATACTTAATCCATTTCATGCGATTGGATTGTCGTCGGATCGATGGAGACGTGATCCCTGACCTAGCTAGTTGCTAGATAGCATACTCAAGGTAGCCTTGTTTTACCCTTTTCATTCTTTTGTCTTCGTTTCTACATTATTTGCGATTTGTTGACTAACCTCGCTCCCCATGGCCTCACTCTTGGGTGTACGAGTACTTTCCTTGCATGGGGCTTGTACTTGACTTACCAGCCGAGTATAGCAAGCTCAATGGCCAGTGATGCAATAGTGGGCTCCTCGAGAGGGCAAACCTGGATTGCGGGCTGGAGCAGCCAGGGGATCTTTCTCCGCTATAATCCACTAAGGTGAGTTTTAGTATTATTCTTATGTATGCGCATTGACTAATAACTGGTGTGTCATTTGGATCCCAAGGGCCATTTGGTATTCGGTGAGCGTGTCGCGAGACAGCATAGCCTAATGATCAGTTGGTGCCTCATGACCCTCTTGATACGATGATTAATGAGGACTTGTTGATGACCCAACTGAAAGTGGATCGAGCCACGATGAAGCGATTGAATGGAGGCATCTCATCGCGGTTCGAGGGCGAAATGTCTATGCCTATTTATCGAAAGAAGCGCCTAGCCCCTAGTTGAGTTGGTGGCTGAGGTAGAGTAGTCCTTCCTCAACTCTTTTGCTTTCTTTCTTAGTTAGTTGTGCAGTAACACGGGTTTTGGCTAGGGCAGCCTAATTATGATGTTGGGGAGATTCCTTTTGCTGCTTGAGAATCAGCCTCGCCTTTGATGAATTCATTTGTTGTAGACACCTAAATGTGTCTCCCCAAATGAGTAATCCGTGATGAAACTACCGCGCTCCGCGATTGTTTCGACTCAGAAAAGATGCTTTGAACTCACAAAAGTTGGAAATACGTGAGGTTATTGTAGACACCTGAAAATGTGTCTCCCAAATGAGTAATCCGTGATGAAATATACCGCGTCTCGCGTTTGTTTCGACTCGGAAAAGATGCTTTGAACTCACTCACGAAGTTGGAAATACGTGAGGTCGTACTCGGAATTATTGAGCAAAGGTCACTTACAAGGCAAACATATTTCTTTCGTTTCTCGATAAACTCAAAGGTTTTCGAAGGTTTCAAAACAAGTCACGCGGATTCTCGTGCTTTTTGTTTTCCATCATGTGCGTCACATTTTTCTGAATCCGCCAAAATTTTTTAAAATTATTTCTGATTTTCTATGATTTTCTATGAATTTTGCAATGTTTAAATACGCAGAATACGCAGAAAATACGTGAATAATTAGAAAAATACTCCGGAAATACGTGGAACCTTCTAGAACATTCTAGAAATCCTTGCTTGGAGAGCAAGGGTGTCTAGGTGCGTCGAATCAAGGAAATCACGATAAAATCGGAGGAAATCGAAATATTTCGAGGTTTTTGGAAAGTATATACGAGATCATGGAGCGTATATACGCAGCTGATAGCGTATATACGCTCAACAGGAGCGTATATACGTCACAAGCTGTGTATACGCTCAACACAGGCCATACGTTTTGCCAAAAATTTTATGGAAATGGAGAAGCGTATATACGCTGGGAATGAGCGTATATACGCTCCTCGCCTGCGTATATACGCTCATCTCAGCGTATATACGCAGGGTTTCTTGCCTCGTTTTTGCCTCGTGCCTATAAATACTTGCTTGCCTTGCTCAGTCGCGGAACACCTTCACTTCACACGATTTGACACTTCACAGACACAAGTCACAAGACACATCTATACACTCTCAAAACCTCAAACACTCAAAACACATTCGTTTTCAATTCAAAGCATCGATTCTGTTCGAATCAACAAGCGAAGTAAGGGTATAAATCTGAGATTACTCACCAAAAACCTCTCTTTCACTCTTTTTTAACTTCTTTTGTCACTTCTAATTTGACTAACCATTGCTATGAGTTTTAATTCAATCAAAACAATGTAAGAAACTCACCTCTTAATCATTCATGTAAATATGTAGGATTTTATTAATATTTTCATTGTTTCCATGGTTTCTTTGGTTTTCATTTGTTTATTATACATATTACTATTGTCAATACTAACGCGTTTTGTTTGTCTCAATTAGCATCAATCGAAAGGCGTTTCCTTTGAGTTTTAATTCTAACAATTCGATTGTTGCAGTGACAAGGTGAGGAGGACATACATGCATATTATGCCTTACTAACCTTTGTTTTTTCATGTCTCGTTTGTATATATATCTTCTATCACACTTGTATATAATTGTTTAAACAAGACCGGAATTTAATCGTTTGTCACATTAAAGTCAGATAATCATGGACGACCGGTTTTCTAAGCACCTTATTAACATTGACTCACAATCAAGTGATCGCCTTGTCCATTATAGAAGTCATTGCTTGTACATAATAGCAACTCACCTAGTAATTGTGTTTTCAGTCAAATCAATAGGCTCTTTTGAATTCAATTGTTATGATTTATGGAACTACAATGAGACCGAGTAGAGGCCGCTACATGCGGCGAATTGGGTTACAGATCTGATTCGTACCTGTCCCAGACCCACAACTGGTTACTTGATTGGACGTGGGCCCATTAATTGGCACCAATGTTTCGGGCGTCCGTGAATAACCTATATAGGCACGGTGGCGATCCCCTCAATTCGACGACACACCCCAACGCATTCACATGCGGATTCCATGGCTCAACTCCATGACACTGAAGCTGAGGTCAACGCCCCTGCCTAAGGCGGGGCGAAGCCCTACAGTTTTTGGCGACTTCACTGGGGATAATCACCATTTGGTGAGTGGAACAGACTTGGAAGTCTCGTAGTTCCATATTCATAATCAATTGAATTTTGCTTGTGACCCTTCGAATAGGGTCATGTCCTAGGCACCTTGGTCTCAATATGGGCATGTTCTATCTCGAGATCACTTAAGGGGGGATTTTATCTTGGTTGCATGTGGTTATATGATCACATGGCTAAGGTAAGTCTATCCCGCCCATGCCGCGTATCACGTGTTACTAGATGGTGCATATAAGGGGTATCTCGCCATACATCACCAATATTGTGGTGGTGAAATTGGACCCAGCTCTACTTTTAGGCATGGTACACTATCAGACTTAACCAAGCCGACCTATAGTTCACTTAGATCCTGACCTTAAGTGAATAAATTGGATTTGTGTTTCAATCAATGTGCTTGTTAACTTGTGACTCTCATTCAGTCCAAATTCTTAAACACCAACTAGGCCCAGTCTCTTAATCTATGGTTCTGGTTCAAGACATGAAGTTTGACAATCCATTAGGCCCATTTCAAAATCACTTTCAAACTCCATTCGACCTAGAGTCTGACTTAGGTTCGATTCCAATCCAAGAGTCTTAATCTGACTTAGATTCGACCTTTTGAACCTTAACAAATTAGGTTCAATTCAGTCTCAATTCAAGAACCTTAAACCCGAATTAGGTTCAATTCAATTCCAATTCGAGAACCTTGAATTGAATTAGGTTCGATTCACTTTCAACCCAAGAACTTAGAACTGAACTAGGTTCGATCATAGACTCAACCCTAGGAACTTTGATTCAAGGATAGGCCATTCAATTCAAGTGGTCGTAGGTCTAAGAGGTCCTTAATTCTGAAATAGGCCCATCTTTGGTTGAATCTTTCTCGAGTCTAGCACCTTAAATCAGATTAAGGTCTAGCCATTCAAGTCTACTTTCGAGTTCAGTTCCTTAAGTCCAAAACTCAAGACTGAGTTAGGTTTGTTTCTTAAGAGTTTCTGGGTTCTAAAGTGTAATTCCTTGATTCAGCAAGATAGCAAAGACTTGCAACTTGTCTCTGGGGTCCAAAGAGGCAAGAAGTAGTCAAACACATCCTACTCCACAAAGGCCCATGTCTCTCGACCCTCCATCATCCCCAAAAAGCCTAATCCTACACTCTCCTGGCCAACTAAAAACATCAAACCACTACCATCAAAGCTCATGAGTCACCCCAAGCGCGGGTCATCGATCCATGCGGCCTTCTTTAGATTGAGTCATCGAGTCCTAGTCCTAGCATTATTTTCGTTTCAATTCACTTTCTTTTGAGTCTATGTAGTCTTTCGAAAATAAGCCATGTATGTTTCAAAGTTTCTTTCATCAATAAAATGATTCATTTGTTTTGGCATATTATTTTCTAATCCTATGCAAGTCTCAACACTCATTGGCCACAATTGGTTTAATCTAATGCTGATTCAATTATTTAATTTGAACAAGCCCAGAAAGGCCTTCTTTCACAGCTCCACAAAATGACCCCTCCCTTCCATTCCCTTTGTCACATCAAATCAAAAACCCTTGCAACCTTTGAGCCACAAAACTATCATTTAGCCTATTTTCTTTCATCACCCACATCTACCTAACCTTTGGACCAAACGGTGCGTAGGAAAAGACACGTGCAAAAGAAAGAAAAGAAAAAAAAAGTAACATGGGCAAAGAGAAAAAGCAAAAATCAGTTCAATACAAAAGTTTTAACAAATGCAAATCAATTTCAAAATCAAAATCCAAAGTTCAAAGCCCAATTCAAACAAAAAAGCAAAAGTCTAAAGAGCACACTGCGCACCGTGGGTCACTTCGTAAACATCAAGCCTTTTTCAACCCTCAAACCACAGCCTCACATTACGACCACAAAAGCCCTCTCACACGAGGCATTGTTCAAATCATCATCAGAACTACGTTGGTCTGATTCCGTAAGGATACGTAGGAAGCCTCTTCTCGAGGTTCGACCGCATCAGCATTAATAAAATCATTTGAGGCTTTTTTGAGTGCTTTGACTTGCTAGAGAATCGATTATGGTTTTGCCAGTTTCGAACCTGACATAGACTCATGTTTGAAACATCATTGGCCACCTCTCATCTAGCCACATCTTTGACCCTTAGTCACAAATTTGACCCTTTTATTTCTCGAACCATAGCCTATTTTTGGTCACCTTCAAGGACTCAGGACTCAATCCCGAAGAAGTAAGCACCTGACTTTGGTTAATACATCTTATTGGGGAACTCATCCATAAATCCATCCACCTTCCCTATGTTGACTCTAAGCCGTAAACCACGTTGTCTAAAGTCTCACTGGGGGGCTCGTTGTCATCATGGCTCCTTAATTTCAGTTGGGGCTTCTTGTCTCCTAAGGCCCTATTACGTGTTCGAATCTTTTGCTATCAAGTGGAATCCTGAAAAATCACTTTTGGACCCTGTCTCTTTCCAATCAAAGTCACTGTCTCGCCAATGTTAATCAAGTCACTCCAAATGTCACCTTCTCTAAGTCACTCTTCAAATGACACTCTCAATTGGCACTCAGTACTAGATTAGACTCTAGTATCGTCCTTCCATGTCTAGAACCAGACCTAGACTGGACTCTTTCAAATTCAAAGTCAACTTCAAATCATGTCTAGAACCAGACCTAGACTGGACTCTTTCAAATTCAAAGTCACTTTCAAATCATGTCTAGAACCAGACCTAGACTGGACTATTTCAAATTCAAAGTTACTTTCAAATCATGTCTAAAATCAGACCTGACAAGACACTCTCAAATCATGTCTAGAACCAGACCAGACTGGACTCTTTCAATTCAAAGTCACTTCCATGTCTAGAATCAGAACCTAGACAAGACACTCTCAAATCATGTCTAGAATCAAGCCTAGACTGGACTTTTCAAATTCAAAGGCTCATTCAAATCATGTCTGAATCAGACCTAGACAAGTCACTTTCAAATCATGTCTTGAACCAGACCTAGACAAGCCACTTTCAAAGACTCTCTCAAATCATGTCTTGAACCAGACCTAGACAAGCCACTTTCAATGACTCTTCTCAACCATGTCTAAAACAGACCTAGACAAGACTCCTTCAATGACTTCTCCAAACTATGTCTAAAACCAGACCTAGACAAGACTCCTTCAATGACTCTCTCCAACATGTCTAGAATCAGACCTAGACAAAGACCCTTTCAAATTCAAAGACTCTCTCAATCACGTCTAGAACCAGACCTAGACAAGCCACTTCAAAGACTCTCTCAAACCATGTCTAAACCAGACTTAGAAAGGCCCTCTCCCAAATTCAAAGACTCTTTCAAAATCAATGACTCCTGCCCTTGCTTTTCAATTCAAAGGTCACAAGTTACAAGTCACATTGCATGCAAATTTCGCTAGACATAAAAACAGACCTATGTCGTACAAGGTATCCTTAATCCTGAATTAGGGCTATCATTTTCAAGTCAATGCTCATTTTCTTCGGTAGCAATTGACAGAGTGTTTTACTGAAGATAATCGAATAAGATTAATTAACTAAACTGCATTTTCCACACCAGTCCTGTAGAGCGCCGCCGAACGCGGAAGACGACCGCTGTCATATGAGCGGCTCGATGCATCTATCATATGACTGAAGCACACAACGTCCATTGGACACGGCTACAGGTAATTATCTAGACCTTTGTTTTGCACGTACCGGCGAAAAAGGTAACATCAGGGTCCGCAGAACATCTTGAGTTGCTCTACCGTCCGAATCGAATACTTGTTGACTTATCGCCTTACGAAACTATCGATCTCTTCAGACTCAGTCACAAATGGGGGGCTTCTCGTGGTCAACACCTTGAAAATGTGTCTCCCAAATGAGTATCCGTGATTAAATACCTATCGTCTTCGCGTTTTAGTATTCGATCGAAAAGATGGACTTTACTCTACGAAAGTTGGATAAATACGTATGAGTCGTGTATTCGGAATATTTGGAGAAAAGGTCACTACAGGCAAGCATATTTTTGTTTCGGTTTTGCTCTGATAAAATGCTCAAATTCGAAGGTTGTGCAATCAAGTCACCGTGCTGGCGATTTTCTCGTGCTTATTTTCTTCCCATCGATGTGCGTCACATTTTCTGAGATCCCCAATATTTTTAAATTATTTTTCTGATTTTTTCTCATGAATTTCTATGAATTTGCATGTTTAAATACGCCAATATCGCAAGAAATTAACGGTAAAAATATCAGAAAATAATTATTCGTCCGGAGAATACGTGGAACCGTTTCATTAAGAACAATTACTAGAATTCTTTCTCGGGGTCTGGCTTTTAGATTTGTTGAGAGAGTACAGTTCAGGAGGGGTGTCTATCGGTGGTGCTGAGTCTGCGTTCGTTTAGAAATACTAGAGGTTGGAGGGAAGTGAAGTTTAGTGAATGTGATTATTGCGGTGAATAAAATCTGGAGGAATCGAATGTATTTCGAGGTTTTTGGATAAAGTATATACGAGTATCATGGAGCCGTATATACGCAGCCTGATGAGCGTTACTACGGCTCAATCAGGAGTCGTATAGTAACTTGCTGTCACATAGCTCTGTATACCCTACGCTTCAACTCAAGGCCATACGTTTTTTGCCAAAAATTTTTATGGAAATGGATGAAGCGATAATGTATAACGCTGGGATTGAGCGTAATATTTTACGCTCCGTCACCAGTATCGGAGTTAACGCTCATTGATCCTTCAGCGATGATATTACGTGCAGGATTATGTTCTTTGCTCGGTCGTCTTGGCCGTTCGATCGTGCCTATAAATAACTTGACTTGCCCTTGCTCATCAGTCCGGAAGTTCCTTCTACTTCAGCAGATTTTGTACAACTTCCCGAGACTATTCATGTGCACTAGACATCTATACATTCTCCAAAACATGCTTCAGAATCATTCTCTGACATACGGACAGTTTTTCTCGTTTCAATATGTATCATGAGAGTCTATGTTTTGGTCGACATTTCTGTTTGCGTGATTAGATCTCAACTAATAGCGAATGAAGGGCTAGAATTTCGGAAGATTAGTTGTCGTTGTTTCACACATGGCGATTGTCATTAGTGCGTGAAAACCCATCTTGGCTTCACTCAGTTTTTTGTAACTTCCTCTATTTGTGCACAGTGTCCTAAATGGTGATGTGGATTCTAAACATTTTGCTATGAGGGTTCTGTCTACTAAATGCTGATCAATGCTTGCAAACATGAGTGGTAGAACGGTCACTCTTTAATCATTCATATGTAATTTTGAGTTATGTAGGCATTGGTTATTTAAATTATGTTTCCATTGTTTTCATGGTTTCTTTGGGTTTATCATTATTCATTATTAATACTATTTACTGGATTGTCGATGAGAGACTCTGTGAAAGCGTGTGTTTCGGTCTCTAGGAGGTTAGTTCATTGGTGGTGTATGAATCTGTACATATTCGAAGGCGTTATATTATGAGGTTTGTGTCTTTCTATCTCGTCGGCTATATCAAGTTTACTTGTGTATGGTGTTGTATTGCAGGTCTGTGGGACAATTGTGATGGAGGGAGGTCATACATTGCATTGATTAGGGTACCTATACGTATACCACTTATGGGTTTTGTGTCTACGAATTGGTCTCGGATTTGTGATGATATATTGCCATAGTGGGTCCTATCTAACATACAGAGTCTGTACACTTTGGTAATACGTGGCATTATTATTTTCAGAAACAAGAATTCCGTGAAATGTTAATCACACGTCTATAGTGGTGCCACCACATTCCAAAAAAGATCAGAAGTGAATCATGGAGACCGCGTCAATGTTAAATGTTTTTCTAAGCTACACTTATATTAAGCATTCTGACGAATTCTAAAATCAAGGTCGGTGTCCATGCGGACCTTGTCCACCTTATAGAACGTCCGGAGAGGGTCATTCCTACTGTGCCTTAGTTACCCTCTTATCGATGAAATATCAGCGAACCAGAGTGCCAGTGAATGACAATTTGACAATCCCTATCTAAGGTTAAGATTGATGAGGTCGTTGGTGGTCCGGTAGTGGAGGCTTGTGGTTTTGATGGTCGAGAGTTGCAAACAGGACATTGTATGTAGGACTCGAATGTTGTGAACATTCAACGGTTGGTCTAAGTGACTTTAAGGGATGCTAGCTCAATTGATAAAACGACCTTTTGCTTTTGAGTAGAGGTGCCGCGTACATTGGACGGCATGATGATGGGGGTTACACTGATTCTGATTTCGTAGCACATGTCCGACCCACAACTGGTTAACCCTTTTGTTGGTAAGCGAGTTGGCTCATGGTATAATTTTTGGCTACCGAAAATTGTTTCGGGCGTCCGTGAATAACCTAATATAGGACACGGGCGATCCCTCAATTTCGAACGACACACCCCAAACGCATTCACATGCGGATTCATGGCTCAACTCATGACACTGAAGCTGAAGGTCAACGCCCTGCCTAAGGCGGGGCGAAGCCCTACAGTTATACTCGAGACTATTGAGCAAAGGACAAATAAAAGGGGCAAAAACATTTTCTTTTAATTTAGATTTAATTTGAGTTATTTTCTATTTTTTAGGTTTTCTTGGGTTCTATTTTGTATAAAGAATTTTACTTTTATATTTGGTATTGGCGTTGATCTCTCATATTTCATCTTTTTGTCATCAACACTTTTCTTCACATTTTTCTCTAAGCCTATCCAGTAGTCTTTTAGATTATTTTTTCCTGATTTCTTATCATTTATTGGACCTTCCCATGTTATAGATTTTATAAGTTTTTTATATCGCTAGAATAAATACAAAAAAAAAAATACAATAATACACATAAATACCAGGATACTGTAAGTAAACCATTCCTGAACACTTTGATTTACCTCCTTTTGCTTGATGAGCTCTAAGGGTTTGTCGCACTAGGTGCGATCCGAAGTTCAAAAGGAATCACGTATTATGGAAAATAAATATCGGAGGCAAATTCAAAAAATACAACGGAGATATATTATACGCAGGTCCCTCTGTGTATATACGCAAGGGGTTTTTCTCCCTCCTTTTTCCCCTTCGCGCCTACGCACCTAAAGTTACTGTGCCCTTTGCTGATTCCGAAATACCACACGATTTTTCCACCACAGACACGTCTATTCAATTCTCAGGGTTATCTGTCCCTAGTACAGATGTGGGTTTGGCGTTGATGAAATCAGAAAATGTCTCTCATGCTCATCTATGACACCTTACATCTCTCAATACACGTACTATAATAGAATACGTGTCCTTGAGTTGTTTATAGTGCATCGATTTTTGTGTTCGATTCATACAAGAGAAATCAAGGCTAAAATAAAACAGTGCTGATGATTACTCATCCTAGAAACACATACGTTGTTTTGACTCTTGCCTTTTGAATAATTTCTGATGCTTGTTACAGAGAGGTGCAACTACTTGATATGGGAGATGTTGACGTGTAATTCATTATTTGTGATCGTGGGAGGTAGGTCTTCTTCAGATTGTGGGCACATGTTTACAAACAATGAATAAATAACTCTGAAAAATCCAGTATATGTGATATTACAACTCATATCTAGTGGGCAAATAGTAAGTGTATGATTGGAGAGTGTTGTGATTACAGTTATTATAGTATTTTTCCACATTACGTCTTGAATATTTTTATTCATACTAGCTATGTCTACAGAATATAATTACTGTGTAAATAGCAACAATATATTAGTGGCTATATAGTTTTCAATACCTAAACAGACTATTAGACTCAGACAGCTTGAATTGAACTGATAGAAAATTCTGATTACAATTTGTCAAAGGACAGACTCATTTTGTTCGCTTTTGTGACTCTTTGACGAATTTGTGCCGTATTATCATATATACAATTATTGAGGACTGGCTTGACTGAGACTCCGAATTTGGTTGTTAACATGTTTCTGGTGCTTGGCGAAGCATATTCTATCACATTTTGTATACTTCATATGTAGCGCTTAATTGACAAGACCGTGAGAAAGTTTATGGGCTGTACCACTTTAATTTGATAGTCCAGTAAATCATTTGGACGACCGGCTAGTTTTTATTAGGGCACCGTAGGTTAAATTGACTACTAAATCAAGTGATCGCCTTATCAATGGTAGAGGAAGTACATTGGTTTGTGACATAATTATTGCACACACCTAATAATATTAGGTTTAGTGCGGCTTTTCAAGATCAATTCAATATGTGCATCTTTGATTCCGAGAGTTGTATGACATTTTAGGGAACATCAATGATTTACCGTGGGAGGATAAAATGGGCACGCTACAGTGCGGGGCAGGAGGGGTCGTAAGGCATGATTCAATCCGTACCATGCTCAGGGCCCCCGAACTCCACTACTTTTGGTTAGCTGGAAGGACGCGTATATTTGTTGGGCACAAGTTTTGGACAGCCTAAACGTTTTTCGGTCGCGTCTTGTGCGAATACCCTCTATTGAGTATGGAACGGCACGGTGGCGATCACCTGTACGCGAACAAAACTATTGCAACCAAGCATTCACTATGCGGTATCCATGGCTCAGAGCGGCGATCGAACACTGAAGCTGAGGTCTAACGGCCTAAGCATAAGGAGCCGGAGAGCGCAGGAGGCACCCACACAGTTTTTTGCGACTTCAACTAGGGGATAATCACATTTTGGTTGTAATGGACGAGACTTGAACCAGCCGTAGTATCCATCATTCACTATCATATTGAATTTATATCTTGTAGCCTTCGAAAATAGGGATCATGTCCTACGCACCTTGTTGTCTCAAATATGGGCCATAGTTCATTATGTCGAGATCCACCTTAAAGGTGTGGGGATTAATGTTACGCTTGGTTGCATGTGGTTAATTGGGATCACATGGCAAGGTAGTCCTATCCTCGCCCATTGTCGCGTATGGGGACGTGTTGACTAGATAACACGTGTATATATAAGAGGGTATCTACGCCATACCATCACATATGATATGTGCTGGGGAATGAAAATTAGGGAGCCAGCTCATATTTAGTTCATGGTAGCAATTCTATGCAGACTTAAACGAGCCCGACCTATTAGTATCAACTTAGATCTGACCTTGAGAGTGATTATAAATTCGGAGGGTGCACTTTGTTATCAATCACATGTGCATTGTTTAACATGGTTGACTCATTCATATCAGTCCACTAATCTTACCACCACCAACTAAGCCCAAATCCATTAATTTCTATGGGTGCACCGACACGAAGTTTCGATAGATCACCATTAGGCCATTTTCATAAAGTCAATTTCAATGTCATTCAATAATTGGCAAAACTCAATTCGATCCCAATCCAATAATCCTTAATATAGACCTGATTACTGAAGAATCTCGACCATTTTGTGTGAAACACTTTAAAATCGAATGAAAAATTTAGGGGGTCAACCTCACCTCTTAACATCTGCAATTATGGTTCTGAAATCATTCAATTTCAAAACGCCATGTGCTCTTAAAATCTGAATCTTAGGTTCGCTTTCAGCTGGGCATAGTAGGTCCTATAAGAAACACGTTAACTATTAAATGATGTTTCCTACGATTCTATTTAGACTCACACCGCTAGGACTTTTGTTTTCAATACTAGCTCCATTCAATTTCAGTGGTCTCGTAGGTCTTATAGAGGTGTTCTGATAGTCTGATAGGGCCCCATACTTAGGGTTATTGAATTTTTCTCGAGTCTAGCACATTAAATTATTTGATTAGGTCTAGCCCATTCAAGTCACAGTTTTTCAAGGTCCAGTTTTCAATCACCTACTCAACTTTAATCCATTTAAAAATCGGCAGTGTCGGGGTCCACTAAGTTTCTTGAAGTTTTCAGTCACGATCCTCGTCGATAGGTCGGAGAAGAGGCATAAGGAAGACAAAAAATCCTACCTCCACAAAGGCCCATGTCTCTTGACGCTCCTCATCCACAAAGAAAGAAGCCCCAAATCCTATACCTCTTGGCTCCTCTGGAAATACATCAAGACACCACCACCATCGATCATCACAAGGTGCGGATCTTAATGATCGTGTGGTCTTTGCGTCTTAGATGTAAGAGTCATAGAGATTCCGACATCCTAGCTATATGATGGTCATTGTTCAATTCACCATGTACCTTTGACTCTATGTAGTCTCTTGCTTATAAAAGTAAGATCCATGTATGTTTCAGTGTTTCATTCATCAATAAAATTATTCCTTTTGATTAGTTTGGCAAATTTATTTCTTCATTCGGATGCAAGATTCTCAACAACGATTTGGTTCCACATTGGGATCTCTACTCTAAATGACTCATAGATTGATTAATGAATGACGACCTAGGCTATTGAGGAAACTAAGTTGCCTTACGAAAGAGGCCTTCGCTATTTACAACTCCCAAGAAATGGAGTCAACAGCTTCTACCTATCAGCCCACATTCCATTTGTCACATCAAATCAAAATCCCTTGCAACTTTTGAGCACACACACTTAGCCATATCTTTTCTTTCATCACCTTTGACATCTACTGCATAACCCAATTTGGACCAAACGGTGCGTGAAACGACACACGTAGCACAAAGTAAAGAAATAAGTATAAATTATTAAGTGTAAAATATGGGCGAAAAAAGAAAAAGTAGAAAGCACAAAAACAAGCTATCATATGCCAGCAGTCAAAATTTCCAAATGCCAAAAGCTTCCAGCAAGCTCTGGCTAGAATCAAAGATATATAAGTCAAAGAGTCTTACAAAGCGACACCTTAAGCGCACTAGTGGTTACACGTTCATGATCATCAAGGCCTGTTTCAACCCCCTGCAATGTCACCACCAGCCTCACATTACAACCACAAAAGCAACCCATCATTACTTGTATGACACGTAAGGCGAGTTGTCAACCATCAGCCACAGAACTAGCGGATATGGTCTTGATTCCGTAAAGGCCACTTTACGTTAGATGAAAGTGCCACGCCATTCTTCATGCGGAAGACAACGACCGGTCGATCAACATTAAATCGATTCATGAGGGCCCGATTATGTTGAGTGCATTGACTTGTCACGTAAGAATTTGATAATGGTTTTAGCCAACTTCTAGTAGCACTGACATTATAAGATCATCGCTCTTTGAGGACCTACATCATGTTTACTCAACCTCGGCATATCTAAGGACGCATTCTTTGACCCTCTAATCTCACAAGAATATTTGACCTTTTTTATTTCTCATACCATATGTGAATCATCTTTTGGTCACACTGTCAACGGACTCATTGACTTCATCCCAAAGAAGTGAGCCATCCTGACCTGGGTAGTATTCTTATTGGCGAACTCAGTCCATACACTATCCCACCTCCTATTGTTGGACTCGTAAGCCGTAAACTACATTAGTCCAATGAGGGGAATCGCTGGTGAGGGCGACTCGTCGGACCTATTCCATGGCAGCCCTTATCTTTCAGTTGTGGACGGCTTCTTGTTACTCCTACCCTATTAGTGCATTAAGTCTTAATGTCTATCAACGTGGAATCATTGAAGGAATATCGCGTATTGGACACCTGTACGTTCCTAATCAAGGTGCACGTGTCTCTGCAGGGATCGCCTGGTCAAGCTCATATGTCGATGGTCAGTTCAAGTTCAATTCCAGAGGCTCAGGAGTCAGTGTTCTCGAACGTAGCCCATATCCGTCCAAATGTCACCTTTTTCTCTAAGTCCACTTTTCAAGACAGCACTTGTTCTTAATTGAACTTTACATAACTTTCACAGAGACTCTTTCAAATTATGTTTGAACCAACCTAGACAAGGCCCCCCTTCAAAGACTCTCTCAATATGTCTAGAACCAGACCTAGACAAGGCCCTTCAAAGAGCGCAATTCAAGTGACTCTGTAATAAATGATGTTGGGTGAGCTGAGTATCATGAGTACCAAGAGACCCCAACTCAATATCAATGAGGAGCTGGCTGCTCAATATCACGTGCGCTAAGCAACCCAGACCTAGACAAACCGGGTGCTAACATAGGCTATATATTCAACGGAGGCCCCTTCTCAAACTGAACACAGAGACACGACCAACTACAAAATCATGGCCCCGTCATTCGGGTCCAGAACCTACGACTAGTAATCGACCACAAGGACCCTTTGTCAAATCTCAAAGGTCTGCATCGGGTCTTAAATGGTGGAACACTGATGGTCTATAACTGGAACCAACTAAGGAATATAAAGATCATCGCTCACTTTATCAACACTAATTCAATAAGACGCTCCTCTCAATTAATCGCTCTGGACACACTAGTAAGCCCCTAGACCAGAACCTGTTCGAGAACCCTCAATGGCCTCATTCAAGATCATGTTCTAGACACTAGACCAGACAAGACCCTCTGGTCTACTATACTTCATGACATACCTCAATTTGGTAGTTATCGCATTAAAATAAGAATACGACAAGATACAACAAAAGTGGCGCGTGAATTCGATATTTCCCAAAAGAACTTGTCGAATTCTCAACTTTATTAAGAGATCTGCTTGCCTCTCTCCTCTAGATATAAAGAATCACACCAAAGTCAATAAAACATACGGTAAACAGGTCGAAGCAAATTTTTCTCCCTAGACATAAAATATACAAAACTTATTGTCGTACACACCAAGGTAGTCCTTAATCCTGAATTAGGGCTATCATTTTCAAAGCAATCTCAATTTCCTCAGGGGCATGGACATTGGTAGACGTCTGCAATTTCTCTCAGATCAGCCAGAACTGAAGAGAAAAGATACATGCCTCGATTGGGGAATCCTTCGAGGAGCCGACGATCCGGGACCACGGTCGTACAGTAATAACAAATGAGTAGCCTTTGTTTGTGCTTAGTACATCTTTGCATGTTAGATTTCGGCGAAAAAGGGTAACGTCAAGGTTGCAGACGCTGAGGTGCTTTCCGATCCGATCGTATACTAACCTTTGCTCGTTTCTTAACTTGAGACCTATCAGTCGTATCCAGATTCTCAGTCTAAGTGGAGAGCGATGATCGTAGAAGCCCTAATATTGTTGGTCTACCCTCATAGATGAGTATCCGGATGAAAAACTAGCATAGCGTCTCGCGATTAGTTCGACTCAAGAAATGATGCTTTGTTAACATCACAAAAGTTGGAAACTACGTTGAGGTTATACTCGGACGTATATGAGGCAAAGGCACAAATAAAAGGGGCAAAACACTTTCTTTTTATTTATTTATGATAGTCTATTTTTATAATTGTTTTATTCTTATTCATATGTTTATTAGGGATTTTTATATTTGGTGATTCGCGCATAATTTTTCAGCTTATTACATCAAACATCTTTTCACAGTCTTGAGGCATCACTTAGCATATATATTTAAGTAATTATTTTTCTGTTTATTATATTTAGTTTTTAATGAATTTGTAATAGTTATTGTAGATTACTGCAAAATAAGATTTACAACATAAAAAATATCATAACTACAAAAAATTTTCTTCCGAAATACGTTGGAGACTTTCTATGAACACTCATGAATCCTACGCTGGAGAGCAAGGGTGCTAGAGTTGAGTCGAATCAAAGCGAATCACGTTTATGGAAATAAAATCGGAGGAAATCAAAAAATACGCGGAGAATATATATGCAAGACTGCGTATATAGCAGGCCCCTGAAGTATATACGCAGACCTGCGTATAACGCAGGTTTTTTCCTCCTTTTTCGCCCTCGCGCCTATAAATACGTGCCTTGCTCATTTCGAAAACACACACGATTTTTCAACTAACACGTCTTATTCAATTCTCTCTGTCCCTAACTTGCGTATCATTTCTCTATGCCTCTCATACACTCTCTCAAAACACTCAAATACATACGTTCTTGAGTTTTAAGCATCGATCTGTTTCGATCACAAGCGAAAATCAAGGTATAAACTCTGAGATTAACTCACCTAAAACATCTTTTTTGACTCTTCTTAATTCCTTTTGTCACTTTTAATTTGACTAAATTATTATTACGAGTTTCAATTCAATAACACAATGTAAAAACAACTCTTGAATCATCTCATGTAAATATGTAGTGGTTGTCATTAATGTTTTCAATTAGTTTATCATCATCTTGTCACAAATTTATTAGTAAATGCATATTGTAATGTCAATACGTAACGCGTTTATTTGTCTTGATTAGCAATTTGATCAAGGGACGACTCTTTTTTTAGTTTTACTTTTAACGATTTGTGTATTTGCGAGACAAGGTGGAGAAGGATAAATCATATAATATTATGCTTACTACCTTTGTTTTCATGTTTTGTTGCACATATTCTATCACATTTGGTATATATGCTTTAACAAGACCGAAAATTATGCGTACCAAATTAAAGTCAGATAAATGATGGACGACCGGTTTTTATAGGGCACCTTATAAATATTGACTAATAAATCAAAGTGATCGCCTTAATCAATGGTAGAAGTCATTGTTTGGTACATAATACAACCCCTAAAATATTAGGTTAGTGCGCTTCCAAGATCAATTCAATAGGCTCTTTGAATTCAATGTTTTAGACTATGGAACTACAATGAGACCGAGGTAGGGCCGCTACATGCGGGCGGATTGGGTTAACTGATGTCAATCCGTAACAGTCCCGAACCACACTTTGGGTTACTGGACCTATTTTGGGGCCACTAAGTTTGCAAACCAATGTTTCGGGCGTCGTCGAATAACCTATATACGGCGACGGTTGGCGAATCCCCTTACTCGACAACACACCCAACGCATTCACATGCGGATTCCATGGCTCAATTCCATGACACTGAAGCTGAGTCAACCGCCCCTAAGGCGGGGCCGGCAAACCCTACAGTGTTTTTGGCGACGTCACTGGGGGATAATCACCATGTGGGAGTGGACGGACCTTGAAAGTCTCGTAGTTCCTATTCATAATCATTGAATTTTTCTGTGACCCTTCGAATAAGGGTCCATGTACTAGGCACCGGTCTCATAATGGGCATGTTCTATGCTCGAGATCACCTTAAGCGGGGGATTTTACCTTGGTTGCATGTGGTTAATGATCACATGGCTAAGGTAAGTCCTTCCCGCCATGTCGCGTAATGCACGTGTTTACTAGATACGTGTAATAAGGGGTATCTCGGCCATACATCACCAAATGTTGTGGTGGTGGAAATTGACCCGCTCTACCTTAGGCATGGTACACTATCAAGACTTAACCAAAGGCCGACCTAATAGTTCACTTAGATCCTGGACCTTAAGTGAATAAATCGGATTTGTGTTTCAATCAATGTGCTGTTAACTTGTGATCTTCATTATCCAAATTCTTACCCAACTGCCCAATCCGCTTAATCTATGGTTCAAAGACATTGAAGTTCGATGATCCATTAAGGCCCATTTCAAAGTCAATTTCAATCCAATTCAATTCAAACTCAATCGATCCCAATCCAGATAATCTTAAATCTGACTTAGATTCGACCTTTTTGAACCTTAAACCTGAATTAGGTTCAATTCACTTAAATCTGAATTAAGTTCAATTCAATTTCAACCATGTGCCTTAAATCTGATTAGGTTCGCTTCAACTTCAATCTAAGAACCTTAAACTAAACTAAGGTTCGATATAGACTCAACCCTAGGAACTGTTGTTTCCAAGGCTAGTCCCATTCAATTTCAAAGTGGCTCGTGGTCCTAGAGGTCTTAATTCTGAAATAGCCCATTTAGGTTTGAATCTTTCTCGAGTCTAGCACCTTAAATTTGATTAGG
>SNQN01004252.1:0-17432 GCA_008642245.1 Bassia scoparia
TTTGTTTCATTAGGATGTAATGTAAATTTATTTTGATTTTAGCTATCCTTATTATTGTCATTTGAAACAAAAAACAAGGTTATTGTACTAATGTTAGTAATTTAAGTTTATTGAGTTTCTTCTCGAGCTTCTTATATATATTAACTTTGAGTGTTTAGTTTTGGATATATTGATTTTTTTTCGTGCGGATAATTAACTTATTACTTTATGTAGCAACATTATGGCATCAAAAAGGCGTGGTGGTATGAGAGCGACATCTGAGTCGAAGGCTGCCGAGCAGCAATCCGAGCCGTTGCATCATTCTCCGGCTCACTCTCAGTCTACAGTTCCCGGCCAGCCTCGTCCGATTCAGATTCAACCTCGTCCGAGTCATTCTCAGCCGATGCGTCCTGGTGACCTCGGTCGTCAGGCTGAGTTGTCTAGGAGACGGTCGTCTCAGGCTCGACCGTAGCACGGGGAAGCTCGTGCTCTCTAGTTTGGGGCTCCATCTTTACAGGCTCCACGTACCGAGGCTCCACAATTCCAGCCTCCTTCGTTCCAGGCTTCCATGACTGCTTCTCTATCTCAGACTACTCCTGTGTCTGAGTCTACTCGTCCATCTCGGCCTCCTCAATTTCAGCCTCCTCCATTTCAGCCTTATACATTTCAGCCTCCTCCATTTGAGCCTTCTACTTCTCGGCCTCCTCCATCTGAGCCTTCTACGTCTCGGCCTCCTCCATCTGAGCCTTCTACGTCTCAGCCTCTTCCGTCTGAACCTTCTACATCTCGGCCTACTCCATCTGAGCCTACTCCAGATGCTCAGCCTACTCCATCCACTGCTCCAATTCGAGAGTTGGACCCGCTTGGCTTATGGTGAGTTTTAAAGTTATTTAAATTAGTAAATGTATTAACTATTTTAATTAAGTTGTATTCATATGTCGTTTAATCTTACTATGTTTTTGTGTGCAGGTTCGATGCGCCCGATGTTGTTCGGTCGGTAACAGCTGTAATGAGGGCCTACTTCCATCAGCCTTGGAAGAACTACAGTGAAGTAGATAAGGCTACCAAGGATCACTGGTGGGACATGTGGAAGGTGAGAAAGACAAACTATGTAATTTCATGAAAATAGTGGTTTTTTTGTTTTTTTATACAATCTTATACGTTAACATATTTGTTTGGTTTTTGTCTAATTCAGAAAATGTACACCTGGAAGCCTGAGTTGGAGGGCACAGTCCGGAAAGCCTATGACGCCAAGATAGGCTTGCATCTGAAAGACCTGTTCAACGACATCGTTCACAGGAGGAAGGAACGACCAAAGTGGCTTGGAGAGGAGCTATATACGTCGTTGAAGAACATGCTAACTGACGAAAAAGCCAAAAAGAAGTCGGCTCAGTGCAAGGAAAACAGGAGAGCCGACAACGCTGGTGGCAAGGCCCCTGCATCTCACTGTCAGGGTTCTGTCTCCACCACTCAACAAGCAAAGAAATTGGTTAGTATTTTTTTTAATTCTATTATCGTAAATAACTAAATTCTCGTTCGTTAAAGTCTTTTAAATCACCTAACATATGATACAATTGTTTGTGGTGGCTAAGGAAATTGGAGGGAAGTTGCCTAACGCTGCCGATCTGTACCTGGACACGCACTTCAAGAAGATGTCAGGGAGGGAGCCGCAACCGATCAGCAAAAAGGCCAAATATGTGATGGTAATGATTTCTTAATTGTTTATGATTTGCATTTGATGTTTAAATCGGAATTCCGGCGTATAAGCCGATGAGTACGAATATGATTGTTTTTTTATGAATTGCATTTGATGTTTAGTTGGAAATTCCGCAATATAAGCCGATGAGTACGAGTAGGATTGCTTTTTTTATGAATTTGTCTTGTGTCGTTCTAACCGACGTCATCAACGTCTAGGAAGCCTAATGAATGTTAATAGACGTGTCTAAGGTTTGAAACTAGTAAAGGAAACAGAAATGTGACAGTTGAAGTTAGAGCGAAATCCCAAAAAACGCTAAAAGTTGCCTAAAATGTCAATTTTAATTGGTAAAGATGGTCTTGTGTCGTTCTAAAACCGAATCAATCAACGCTAGGAAGCCTAATGGTGTCTAATAGGACGTGTCTAAGGTTTGAAACTAATAAATGGATAGAATGTGACAAGTTTTAGCAGCGAAGATCCCAAAAAACGCCAAAAATGGCCTAAAAATGTGTTTTTTTGGTAAAATGGTTTTGCATACGTTCTAATACCGAATCAATCACGTCAGGAAGCCTAATGGTGGTCTAATAGAACGTGTCTAAGGTTTTAAAACTAGTAATGGATCGAAATGTCACAAGTTAGAGCGAAAATCCCAAAAAACGCCAATCGATGGCCTAAGTGTGTTTTTTTTGGTAAATGGTCTTGTGTCAATTCTAACCCGACTCAATCAAAGTCTAAGCAAGCCAAATGGTGTCTAATAGGACGTGGTCTAAGGTTTGAAACTATTAATGGTAGAAATGTCACAAGTTAAGGAGAGATGAATCCAAAAAACGCCCATGGCCTAAATTGTGTTTTTTTTGGTAAATGTCTTGTGTCGTTCAAACCGACTCAATGCAATGTTAGGAGCCTAATGGTGTCCTATAGGAGTGTCTAAGGTTGAAAACTAGTAATGGATAGAAATGTTACAAGTTAGGAGCGAAAAACCCAAACCCACCCCCCCCCCCCAAATGGCCTAAATGTCAATTTTTTTGGTAAAAGGTCTTGTGTCGTTGTAAACCGACTCATCACGTCTAGGAACCTAAATGGTATCTAATAGGACGTGGTCCTAAGGTTGAAAACTAGTAATGGATAGAAATGTGACAAGTTTAAGGAGCGAAAATCCCAAAAAACGCCAAAAAAGCCTTTGAATGTGATTTTTTTTTTGGTAAAATGGCTGGTCGTTCTCACCGACCATCAACGTCAGGAAGACCTAATGGTATTAATAGAGTGTAAGGTTTGAAACTAGTTAATGGATAGAAATTGAAAAGTTAGGAGCGAAAAATCCCAAAACGCCAAAATGGCCTAAAATGTGTTTTTTTTTTGGTAAAATGGTCTTGTGTCGTTCTACCGACCGATCAATCAAACGTCTAGGAAAGCCTAATGGTGTCTAATAGGACGGGCTAAGGTTTGAAAACTAGTAATCGGATAGAAATGTGACAAGTTAGGAGCGAAAATCCAAAAAAACACCGCAAAATACTTAAAAAATGTCAATTTTTACTCGTCGTGTCTAAACCATAAAATCAAGATCTAAGAACTCAGTGAGTAAATGTGACATGAACGAAAGATTAAAAATACACGTAATACGATGCGTTTATAGAACTTAGGCTTCGAAAACTCATAAAAACACCCCCAAAATTGGCTGTCAATGTTATATTCTTTTTATTTGGCAATTGTTTGCACTAAATTTGTAATTTACAGGAAAATATACGCAAAACCTTACCGAGTCTCAGGGTAGCGGTTCGAAGGTGGATCCCAACAGTGTTCTTGACACGGTGGGCGGATCGCGGCGGAATTTCGAAGGGAGGTTTTAGGTCTAGGCAAAAGCTGCAGCTTCTCTCTATTGAGAAAAGCTCGGGCCACACGCCAACCCTCTAGGCTATCTGCGGTTTTCCGCTAAACTGGATGAGATGTCACAGCGTTTTGAGGCGTCAGAAGCGCGTCGGCGGAGTAGAGCAGAGAGACTGTGAGCGGGATTGAGAGAGGCGCTTGCGAGATGAGAGCAGCGTCGTCTAGTCGAGGACAAATAAGAGGCAGGCGAGTACATAAAAGCAGATGAGGGTGTAGATGGACGCTTTCATGAGGCAGTTCGGGCGACCCGTCTTCCTTTCCACAACGCCCGACGACCCGCACAGACGGTTCTGGCGCTTCTGGAGCATTGTAGCGTAGTAGGAGTCTTAGATTACCATTTATTGCATTGTACGTTTTTATTTGTTTACATTTTGATCTTGTTGTATTGCGAATTAATTTATAGTAATATACAATTTTATTTTGCATGTATTAAACTTGGTTTTAATAATTAATATATTATTAATGTAGTTTATTTTTATAATCTTTTAATATTTATATGAAAGCCAAAAAAAAAAACATATGTACGATCGATTATTCGTCTGTATGGCCTTTATGGAAATTAAAAAAAAAAAAAATTCTTAGGAGGGTTTAATCGTCGGTAATACCGACGATTTGTGGTCCGGTTTGGTATTACCCTACGATATGTCGGTAAACCCTCTTTTCCCGATCCACTTTTTGGTCGGCTGAGATGCGTCGGGAATCGGTCAGTATTCGGTCGGTAATCTATGGATTACCGACGATTCTGATTCCGACACCGCTTATCGACCGATTTTTGATCGATAACCCCTGTTACCCCTATTACCGACCGAAAATCGATCGGTAAGCGTGGTCGGCCGAAGCCAATTTTTTGGTTGTGGGTGTACATTATTACGCTACTGTAGTGAACAAATAAACAACTTTTTTATTAGTTAATTTTTTTTGGGGTGCTAAAGAGGGGCTAAGCCCCAACAAAAGAGAAAGAAATAACAAAAACAAAAACTMACTAAACTACTACTACAACGRACCACACAACTCTAACTTGACATCAAGYCGCAACYGYCGGAATCCTYCGAGTCAGAGCCATACCCATACCCGCTAAATCCTCTAATAAAACGACTCGAAGACCCAYCGGGGCCGCYTCCAAATACTTAATCTTCACCTCTAACTCCACCCCATGATTAGCAAGCCAATYCGMCGCCCTATTCRCTTCCCGATAGCAATGCGAAATCTCCACTTGCCACTYYGGATTCCTTATCAATTCTTTGCACTTTTGTATWAWATGAAAATTGAGAGAKGAGGACTCTTTATCCTCCGTTAAAAATCCAACAGCCAAGCTCGAATCCAAAGAGAGTTGAATCCGGACAAAGCSACGACTTTTAACAAGCTGCAAACCAWACAACAYTCCTAGCAGCTCCGCCTTCACTGACGAGCACCAACCACAACGAGCAGCAAACATARCTAAGGCTTMCCCGTTGTGGTTCCTGACAATACCACCYGCCCTTGCACTTCCAGRATTACCTTTTGAAGCTCCATCAGTATTAAGCCTCACCCAACCCCCCCGAGGAGGTTCCCACCGAATAAGCGTCTCAACCCTTTGAACATTACTCTGACCAAATATTATTCGATCACTAGCCATCTCTTGGTTAATTAAAGAAACTTTAGCCATTACAAAAGCCACTCGATCCACATTTTTATTAGTTAATAATTTTATGTAATTTTTTTTAGATTGGAGAATTCATTGGGTTTTTTTTAAAAAAAAATTTAAAAAAAAAAAAAATTCTCAAATCACTTTCTTACATATAAATATATTTGACTTATCAATAATTTTATCTAATTTTATCTTATAGATATATTGATATTTCTATCTAATCTTAATTTTATCTTTTAGTTAGCACAAAGATCGAAATATGTTTAATGGTAAAAAAATTGCTCAATTTTTTTTGGCAGAGATCTGCTCAAAAGTTATCAATCAAAGTTGTGTGTTAATTTACATAAACGAAAAAATAATACGGAGTAATTATTAAAACAGTACTCCCTCCGTTTTTTTAGTTTTTTCACTTTTCATTTTGATATATTTTCAATTAATTGTTCCAAACCAATCTAAAAATAATTAATTACTTTTTACCTCCTTTATTTACTCCAACTTTAATGAATTACTACTTTTGAAGTCAATTTTCATTACTTTACCCAATCTATTCATCCAAAATTACTTTTTTCCAAAAAATTTCATTCACCCATTTACTTTTTACTTAACTTACTCAACTTTTTACTTAACTTAGTCAACTTTTTACTTAACTTACTTAAGTTTTTTTACTTAACTTACTCATCTATTTTATCTAATCCAATCAACTCTTAAACACTGTGTCAAATTGATATAGAACATCTAATAAAAAATCGGGGCGAGTATTAAATTTGAGTCAAGCCCACCCATGGCCCGGATGAGTTTTTCCGCAGAAGAAGATTACTCAGTATTCACCGAGAAAATCATGTTTTATGCAGCACATTCGCTGGTTTGCTCAGCCATCAGTCACTGTCAAATTGTCAATTACTCCTTGCTGCTGCTTCAACCAAAAACAAAAACGAAACTTGTACGAGGTTTTTCCAGCAACAGYGATCATCATGGATGTATCATTTCCCATCTTTGTCGAATTGCTGTATGAAGAAGTGTGAACTGTAAGTTTCAATCTTTCTAATCTAATCATTATTGTTGTTGTTCAATTCTAATTTGTTTTTACGAAAATGATCATGCTATTTGCTATCGATTCTTGCTTACAATGATGCTGGGTATGAATTGTAAGTATTTAATTTTTAAAGTCGTATTTATTACGATTACTAATCCTGTCATTGTTAGTTGTTTCCTAAGTTGGGTTTATCACAATTCATGAAACTAATAAACGGGGAAATKGYTGTTCTTTGATTTCTGTGCATTGATTTATGGGAATAAAAACAAGAACCCCGTTGTTGGTTTCCTTGAAAATTCTAGGAAATTGCTCAAAGGGTAACTGCTAGTATTTGGTATAACTGTATAACAGAAACTTGCTTTTACAGTCCTTGGTTTGTTTCACCGGAATTAATGATGAATTTGGTCATCTTATACTCGCACCGATTTCATTTTAATTGCAACATTTTGGGTTTTGTACTTATTTTTCGGGCGAGTTTCATTGCTCGGAAATTAATTAAAGATATTTATGGTCAAAGTTATGCATTAATAAGTGTGGAGTAGATGTTGTTAGTTGTAACTACAATAGAATGAATGCTTTGTATTAGTGTAAAAAAGGTGCTATTGTTACTAGTGTAGTTCTAATTTATGGTTACAAAGTTCTTGTGATGCATAGATATGGGTTTAAACTAGTAGGTGTTGATTTGAATCAAGTGTTCTAGGAATTAATCGAATGATAGGCCATAGAATTAACATAACTTAAGCACAATCGGCCTAAGATCCGTCCATTGTGATAATTGATAATGGAGGCATCAACATCAGCTATGGCTTATGGATGATTATGATAAGGTTAAAGTTTAACCTTTTCTATCTTGAATATGGGATGAGGCTCCATTGGGRTGGAGATAAGTTGAAAACACTAATAGGCTAGCTCAAACAAGAAGGCTATTTTTTTAAAAAAAAAATAAAATAAAATTTGGTTTGTTGAGATGTTTCTCAGTTGGTAATTAAATGTAATGTAACACAAAAAACTTAATCTCAGTTTCTGAAAAACTAATAAATGATCAAAATTCAGTGCTTATGCTGCTGTTATTGACCAATAAGGGATATGGTATGAGATTGTTATGTTCTTTTGTAGTTGTGTATATTAGCWTAACTGGTGAAATCTTTGAGATGTCTTACTATATTGGCTAGAGATTATGTTATAAGCTCACAATGTCATTTTTATTGCTGTTGTTGCTTGGAGATAGTTACTACTTAATGCAGTGTCTCACTCTCTGAGCTTATCATAGTTCATGATATTAACACGGTCTTTTAAAGTTATTTTAAAATCATATATAGTGTAATGAATTAGTGAGGATGGAAATGGTAACTTTCCTCAATCTGTAAAAGCAAATGAAAGTAAACTAGGAATGCTGTTTTGTTGATTGCTAAACTGCAAGACTTTTGAATGGTCAGTGGTCAACAAATGTATTTATATATTTTGTAGTACATAAATGACTTATGCAAGGTGCTTCTGAAGTGTAGGTTCAGTGGTTTAATAAAGTTGGTTTGGATAATGTAGCATTATAACAGCTAAAGAGAGATCAGTGTAAGCATTGAAAAACAGAGGTTAATTATGGTCCATAGGTCATGTTATACAAGCTATTATCCTTAATAGGCCCCCATAAAAATTTCTTCTTGTTGTTATGTGGGCATAATTTATTATAGAATGGCCGACAAAAAATGAAGTAAATTGTTTTTTTTAGTTTTATTTTAAGCGCAAGAACAAACAGGCATTTCATTAAGTTATTAAAAAAAAAAAGAGAAAAAACTTTCAGTGAAACTTACTGTGTTAACTCTAAACATTAAACAGTGGTTAATGTAACATATACATTTAAAAAATGAGTTTTGCTATATCGATCACCACTCACAAGAGAAAGGAAGAAAAAGAAGAAAGGAAGATTTGATATTTAGAGAAAGGGAAAAAAAGTTACACCTTAAAGCAGGCAAACAAAGGATTTTGCAATCAAATTTCATCGCAAGAAATTCTCAGAAATAGGTACTGAATGGGGGAAAATTCCTGAAACTTACATCTTGGTCTTACTCTTTAAATGACTCTCAGGTGGGCAATACATATCTTGTCTAGCACAGTAACATACAAAGTGACAACACCAGTATCTTGATTCTTGAGCTAGATATACTAACACACTAGTAATTTACTTAGCATTAGTGCGGCCAGGATAAGGCAAAAAAATGGGTCCAATGAGGCATGGGATGTAAGAAAAATGGAATCGTTGATGGTGTAAGTAATGAATCAAGGATTATTAAGACGGCACACAATTTTTCATCTTCATCACTTAGGAAAAAGTCCGATTCCGCCTTAGGGTTGAACATCAGGTTTTTGTTGCTTAGGAAAATCCTAATTAATCTTCAAGAGGTTATCCTCGGAACAAAAATTTGTATTCTCTTTCTGGCTATTCCCTTTGCCATTGTKGCCCAATATCAAGAATTCGGAAGAGTAAGTGCAAAAGCCAATTCAATCTCTCGTACCTTTTTTAGGCATTGAACTGATTTTTCTTTCTCGATCAATGTTTTTTTGGATGCAAATTCTTGATCAATGTTATTGGTTTTATTAAAATTATTTTCTCATTAAACTATTAAAGTAATCCTTTTGTGATTAATTGTCAGCCTTGGGTCTTTGCGTTGAGTTTACTCGGACTTGCCCCATTAGCAGAGCGAGTTAGCTATCTTACAGAGTATGTTCCTTTTGACTACTGAGTCGGTCTCAAAACTGAGATTTTATGAACTTATGTTTTTATATGCTAAGGGTATTGTATGGATATTTAACAATTTAATGTGCCTGACATTTTTCTGACTGTCGACTTTTACATGTTAAATCCAAGACAAATTGCATACTATACTGGGCCAACAGGTACTAGTTTCATTTCCTGGCATATTTKTCATACATTTTGACATGTATCTAAGTGATTCACGTAATAAATTTTGGGTATTCTGCAGTTGGAGGGCTGCTAAATGCAACTTGTGGAAATGCAACTGAACTCATAATAGCTATATTGGCTCTCCACCAAGGAAAAATAGCCGTGCTGAAATATTCCCTCTTGGGATCAATTCTTTCAAACCTCCTTCTAGTTCTTGGTTCTTCTCTATTTTGTGGTGGCTTGGTAAACCTTAGCAAGGAGCAAAAATTTGACAGGGTATGCCATCAAAGTTACATTGCACTGTCTTACTGAAATACATGATGCATTATCAACCTTGAAAATCCAAATTGAATTGGACCTAAAATATGCGCAGATCTTTTGATTTTTTCCCCCCTTTTCTGATTACAGAATCAAGCTGATGTGAATGTGCTTCTCCTCTTGCTTGGAGTTCTTTGTCATGCACTGCCATTGTTTTCTCAATTTTCTGGGGAGGCTTCAGGGACATCCCTTGCCAGTTCCATACTCATGCTATCAAGAGTGAGCAGCATTGTCTTGCTGGTGGCTTATATGGCATATCTGTTCTTTCAGTTGAAGACACACCGCCAATTGTTTGATTCAGGAGAGGTGATTAATGATTTACACTATAAAGTTCATATGTTAACTGATTAAATAGCATGTGACATTCACCATGCCAAAAAGCTATTAGATACAACATTTTTTGCATGTCATGTTAGATTGAGTATGCATTCAAGAAATTTGTTGCGCTTCTATTTACTGACTGAGCAACATGGACATACTCAGGAACCTGATGAAAATTGTGATGATGGAAAGGCCGTGATAGGTTTTTGGACTGCATTTAGCTGGTTGGTAGGCATGACTGCAGTGATAGCTTTGCTCTCTGAGTATGTTGTGGGCACAATTGAGGTACATATGTATTAGAAAGCTACTCCAAACCTCATGTTGTGCCTGTTTTATGTAGAAAGGYTTTTTATTGCATCTTCTYAAATTTTACTCCTAATCTTTTCAAACAGGCTGCTTCAAGCTCTTGGGGAATTCCCATCAGCTTTCTCAGCATAATTTTACTTCCAATAGTGGGGAATGCTGCAGAACATGCTGGTGCAATCATATTTGCTTACAGGAACAAGCTGGTATGATCCATTGATCCCAACTCGACTGAGGTGGCCATCAGGCTGGTCTGTGTGGGCTGGGATTTGTTATTATGGACCCATTGGCCACCTCTAATCGCTACTAATATAAGATTCTCTTTAGAAATTTGACATCTTTACKATTAGTTCTAATTACAGTTGTTTTTCTTCTGGAAATTATTAACAGGACATATCTCTGGGAGTTGCTTTGGGTTCTGCCACCCAAATTTCAATATTTGTTGTAAGACTTTGACATGAAAACCATTACAATTTCTTTCCATTTGTATTCTCAATTCAAAACAGAAAAAAAATTCACAACCTGTTGTCTCAGGTTCCCCTGTGTGTGATTGTTGCGTGGATAATGCATATCAAGATGGACCTCAGCCTTAGCATACTGGAAACTGGTTCTTTGGCGGTCTCTGTACTCATTACAGGCTTTATACTGCAGGTTCATAATTATTTAAAATCCTTAATTACACAATCTTTAATTACTTCATAGTCTTTAGCTTATTCATACAGTGTTACTTTTTATATAGGATGGATCATCACATTACATGAAAGGAGCTGTTCTTCTCTTTGTGTACATGGTCATTGCTACAAGTTTTTTGGTCCTTCCATCTACATATGGTAAGTTCATCTAAATAAACCCCTTAATGCATGAGAGAGGCAAATGAGAAACAACATTAACTTAATATTAAAAGTTTAAGCATTGTATAACCTTTGTCCAAAGAAGCTATTGCGTAATCTTRATCCTTCATTATAAAGGACGTGATCTGAATTTGCTAAAAATTCTTTGKAAAGGTTTTGTCAATTTATCCCCACTTCATTCAAAGTGTTAAAATATATGGCAATTTCATGATAATTCAACTCCCTTCATCCTAACAAAATAAGCCACTTTACTTTGGGGGCTATTATATGTCCTCATGTTTAATATCACAAGCATCCTTCAGTCTWAAATTATATCTGTATCATGCCAACTTGTTGAAGATTTTACTTGTATGCGGCCATATGGGAAGTTTAACATTGAACTTTCTAATTGAAAGATGACATTGAATATTGGGACGGACTAAAGGCCGGGCAGTAAATATTTAGTCTATTACTATGGAATGGATGTACTACCACTTATTCTACAATGCTTTCTTCTTCCCTTGATCAATCACATTAGGATTTAGGAAATGTAATTGACTGATTGCCTTTTATTCTACAACGCCTCCTTATTCCCTTGATCTTTGCTCCATTTTCTTTTTTGAGGGTTTGAGTTCATCAACTCGGTCCTAAATTCCCATCTGTATATATACATGCAAACACATCGTGGATCTTGTTTGATTAGTCCGAACATGTACTCCGTAGTTTTGAAAAACCAACAGCAGATGTTGTGGTTTATTCTTATTGTAGCATACAACTATACAAGGCCGTTGTGATATTTGAGGTTGAACGTTGACCGTTAATTAAACTCGATGGAAAATTATTTAGAAATGAGAAAACAAGCAATATGAAAGTATCATATAATCCTCTCAAGAAATTTTTTTGTAAGAAGTATATGATGAATGTAATTGAATTGCAAATAATTGTASTGTGTATTTCTATGTAATGTATTGGAATTTCTTACGAGATATGACTGGTCAAACGTGTATATAACTTACTTTGAGACGGGAGTTATGCTGCATATACAAGTCTATTATTTGTGGTCGATTGTAGTAGTATTTCTACGAGGTACTGACGTGGTTTGTATAATATTTGTGTTAGATCAAGCAAATCTCATTGGATCAGGACTTAATCCGTCAGCTGGATTTTCTGCTGCTTGATCTGAATTGTCAACTCTCATCATACACCCATGGCTGGAATAAAGATTATTGTTGTACATTTAAAAATGTTCAAAATTAGATTTCGAATCCGAGATGTCCTCTTCTATAGATATTCATGTGTCCCAACTAAATATGAATTGAGAAGTGAGAATTGTTATTTTATCTGGTGATAAGCGTGTGATTTAGTTGGGTTGAATTTGAAGGGAATGAAGGGTATCATATTGGCGTGTTTTTATGGTTTGAAGGGGGATCGAATAAGTATGAACGTATGATTCTGCAGGTAAAGTTTTCAGCGTTGGTTTAAGACCTTGTTTGGTGAATGGTGATTGACTTTGTACAAACCTATATCGTGGGCACTCGTTGTTAGGTTCAATTCGTTCCTTTGAACCACGAGGTTTGGGGTTCGATTCCCATATGTCCACTTTAGAGGCGGAGATTCCTTATCATCTTTGTACGGTCAATAAATTCAATCGTTAGTTTTTGAAACATGGTTACATAATTGAGGGTTTGAATGATACAACTGATTGCCTACAATTTTTATTGGGTATTCTAATTATTTATTTTCATATTTTACAATTAAATTTAGAAGCAATCAACAAGGGCGCTCAGCAACAGTGCAACTGGCATCTGTGGCAAAGACAAAACCAATGAATTATAAAACTGAATCAGAAGCAATGAAAGAACTCCTAAAATATGCTTCAAGTAAAAGTTATAATTTTAGACTAACATCAAACAATTGATTAAAATATTAATACTTGACAATCGTTTTATATATATACATGTAGTCCATGGGAAGGGTGCATAAGTGCAGCCCATAAACACAACTCGTCTGATATAAAATACTGATATAAGGCATTTGATTGGTTTGCCACTGAGTATTTAAGCATTGAGCTACATCATCATCACCATCAATCATCACTCCTTTCTTATGCTAATAAATTTATTAATTTTGGGTCAGAGAATTTGTATGGCCATATTGTGGATGAGAAAGGCAAATCCCTGTTATTGTATAATTAAAATTTATAGCAGTAGCAGTAGCAGTTATTTTATTATTCGTGGCATTACTGTGCTGCAACATTGTGGTCAAACTATGAAGCTACTGTTATCAGATATGAGAGATGTTTAGTATTTAGTTAAGGTGTAGATTCTTTGCTTAATTAGGGTAGCTTTAGTTTGCCTCCTTATTGTCTGCTTTCAAATGACAGTTGAATTACATGGTCATTAGTAGGTTAAACTTAGGTCATATCACCTCATCTTATAATTGTGCTGCTATCGGCAAGTGTTAATCAAGTATTTCAATTATTGTGCACCAGACTTCTTATCTTGCTTGCTGAGTTAGAAGTAATGTGTAGAGCTGATCTTGCCCAAGCATTGACCAAAAGGCAGGC
Organism: Bassia scoparia; assembly: GCA_008642245.1. Taxonomy (NCBI): domain Eukaryota; kingdom Viridiplantae; phylum Streptophyta; class Magnoliopsida; order Caryophyllales; family Amaranthaceae; genus Bassia; species Bassia scoparia. Next base: position 13,457 of record SNQN01004252.1, read on the forward strand.
CCGTTTTGGGATGGGGGTTAGGGCTCACTGCCGAGCTGGGGGGTCAACAGGCTGATTGTGTCGCGGTGGAGCTGCATTAAGCTAGTCGGACATGATAAGCTTAGTGTACAACGCTACAAACGATCGATCTCTAGTCTATCTACAGTTACATACTAGTTACCCCTAGCAATGCACACAATTCACGCACACAAAACTGATTATTAACAAAGACCTACCTTACCTCATTATATTTCCCAAATTTTAGATACTCATCCACTAGAAATATAATCATAACAACAAATAGCAACATCCAAACATTTTTGGGCATGTTGAGTTATAATACCCAAGTTATTTTTGTTGTATTTGGTTGAAAAATGACAAAATGTTAAAAAAACGTCTTTTATGATTAATTTTTTGTCAATTGTCACGAAAATAATTCCGTAGTTTGTATTAGGGTATTACAGAGTATATATATATACAAGATTAGGGCTGCTAACTAGGCATTAGGCCCGTTAAATACATTTTAACTCGATAATAATGGCCGAACATCAATTAATTAATTTAGTCTAAGAAAAGGTCGCTAAATATTAACGGACTTGCTCAATTCAAAAATTTTATACCGCGTAATAATAGTACTTTTATAAGATGAATTACCTCTAGGCTCTAACATAGTGATCATGCTTGATCTATTCATACCCAAAATTATCAATGATTAAGCAACGGTTTCAATTTGGTACCGTCATAGTATTAATAAGTAAATAATGCAATTATTGTCATCTAGTAGCTTAAGAAGCTTTTTTATTTTTATTTTTTTGAGGAAAAAACAGCTTATTAGTAGGAGTAGTACAGGAAGTAGTTTAAATTTTGCTCATGTTTTGGTGATTAGTAGTGTATTATCGATGATATTATTATTAAGAATAAATAAAAAGACTAAAAAAGTGGAAGATGATCCTGGCTTAGTGTGCAATAATGGAACTTCATACGTGGTTGAGCGCTGAAATCCCTGGTAGTGGTAGTGGACTAGTGGTCACCACTACGTTTACAAGTCAAACACATTATTATGTGATTAGTCATTTGCAAATTGCACACTACTAGACTACTAGATCAATTAGTTTAATTAATTAAAGTTAATAAGTTTAAAAACAAACATGTTAGAAACAACGACAATGAGCTAGTAGAAGGTAGCAATAATGTGAACCTTCGAGTCCCTTAAAGTACACATTAAGCTATCCTGTTAAAGTAAGGTTGCATTACCGACTAAAATCTTTCTAATACTCACAATTATAACCTGTGTTACTAGCTTGGCTTGCTTCTTCTTTTCACCTTATAGATCAATTTTGTTTTGACTTTTGATCATTAAAAAACCAATCGAGGATTAAACTAATCAGACACAAATTATCTAAGGTAATGAACGTCGATACGTTATTAACGTCTTTGAGTCACACGAATTTATTGAAAGGTAAGATTAGGGACAAGTCCACGTCGGGATATTTTGTGAGTATTTTCTTGATTTTGCTTGAAATGAAATGTTTAAGTGCCCTTATATCGGAGCATTAAGGTGAAATGAAAAAAGTCCTGAGAATACGATTGTTAAAGTTCGAATTTCAAGACCACTCGGTGTAAATTAATTAATCATTCATTTCAATTCTCAAGAATCATTTGAACCATTGGCCCTTAGCTTACTTACCCTAAAAGCACCTTGATCAAAGGGCAAGCTAAGTTGACTTAATTACTCCCTAAGCTAATGTTCTTTTGTTCTCTCATATTTCATATAGTGTATTAGTGTACGTCACCTTTTATTACTAGAACAAAAGAGGACCAACCAAATTTAAGGAATGCTCAATTTTGCTAGAATTGGTTTTTTTCCACACTTTTTTAAGGCAAATTGCCCCATCTTCCCCATGCCTCCCACAACTCAGATTTGCTAATAAGTCTTAAATTGCCTTGTATAAGCTACTCAACATCCTTATTTTCAAGAAAAATTTTCTTTACAAAAATTAAAATACTACTCGTATAATAATATTTAACGATACAATTAGTCTTTTACCTCATTTCGAATTTATTTATCACAAATTTCTAAATTCGTTAGGACATTTGATTTCAAAAGATTTACTAAAATCAATTGTTATTCCAAAAGAGTTAACTAAAGTCAAATGTTTATGTGCGAGTTCTACTTAAAATAATGAAATTATTGGGGAAAAAAAAGATTTTAAATCTGTGTTTCTAGAACTCTGTTTTAGGCCAATAATATACAGACCACACTAGTAGAGACTAGAGAGTCAAAGGCTAATGAGTTAACTTGCTTAGTTGCTAACAAATGGTCAATTTTCACAACTTTATTTTTTGAATTGGTTAAATGAGTTGTGTTTGCAAAATGATTAACATTATGATTAGAATATTAGTAAAGTCCAGATTCACATGACCCATGAACTCTTGAACGTAATTTACAAGTCTGCATAAATCTCTAGAAAAAAAACCCCAATTCCTCAAAAATAGGAGAAATCATTACTTAATAATCTAATCATACAGTAGTTATTAGSTACTTTATGCATTTAATCATATATTATGCTTATTGCAATATTATAAGCATATGTATGCCTCTATATAAAGAGATCTTACTCCCACAACAAAGGCCTGCATATCACAAAGTCCAACTCATTCCAACAACTCCAAAAACCACTCCTAAACCTCTGTTTTTTCCCCCCTCTAATTAAAATGGCTCTCAAAAAATCTAAGCAAGATCACAAAAAGAAGCGGGTAGCCGCAATCTTTGGCGCCACCGGGCTCGTAGGAAGAGAGCTCGCCCGGAGGCTGAGCTCTAAGTATTCGTGGAAGGTGTATGGCATTGCTCGAAGAGGCGAGCAAAACTTCCTCAAACAATCCAAAAATTACCAGTTCATTTCATGTGATCTTCTGTGTCCTTTGGATACACAGAAGAAGCTGTCTTGTTTAGAAGATGTGACCCATATTTTCTGGATCACCTGGGCTAATGAGTTCCCTCTTGACAGCGTAGAATGCTGTGAGCAGAACAAAGAGATGATGTCGAACGCATTGGATGCGATGCTTCCAAAAGCCAAGTCGTTAAAGCATGTTTCGCTTCAGACYGGACTAAAGCACTATGTTTCGTTAAGAGGTCCGCCCAATGTGTCGGAGATTGATACCGCGTGTTATGATGAAAACTGTCCTAGAGCTTCTCCTGGGAATAATTTCTACTATGTTTTAGAAGATTTGCTCAAKGAGAGGCTTGCTCCAAGTAAGGTACCGTGGTCAGTCCAGCGGCCTGGTTTGATCACCGGGTGTTCTAACAAGACTTTGTACAATTTCATGGGATGCCTTGCAATGTATGGAAGTATGTGTAAGCATTTGAACCTGCCATTTATGTTTGGAGGGTCAAGGGAGTGTTGGGAAGAGGCTTGGATCGATGTCTCCGATGCTCGATTAGTAGCCGAGCAGCACATTTGGGCTTCTACTGATGATCAAGTTTCATCATCCAGTGTTGGCGGTCAAGCCTTTAACGCCATTAACGGAACCAGTTTCACATGGAAAGAAATATGGCCAATCATAGGGGAAAAGTTCGGACTTGAGGTTCCTGATAACATGTTTTCTCCTGAGTTTTCGTACTCGAAGGCTATGGCAGATAAAGCCGGAATGTGGAGGGAAATTGTTGAGAAGAACGGTTTGATCGAAACAGATATGGAAGAATGGGCTAACTGGTCATTTTTGGACATCTTGTTTCGGTGTCCCATAAAATTGCTGGGAACAAGAGCAAAAGCTGATCGTCTGGGTTTCAGAAAGAGGTACACAGCATCCGAATCGATCACGTATTGGATAGATTACATGAGAAACGAGAAACTAATACCGTAAGAGAAAGGCAGATCAGACATATAGAGATCTAGCATATGTGAATTTTGCATATAAAGTAAAAGATACAGTAGCTTCTCCAAATTCTATAGTACTGCAAATATATTTTTAATGTAATGATTTCGGTTTTTTTTTT
>SNQN01004252.1:27510-40682 GCA_008642245.1 Bassia scoparia
TATTCTAATTTCAATTGAAAGTGAAGAAGCTTACTTTTTGGAAGAACAAAACCTCCCAAACAGAGTAGAACAAGCAGTACAATAGAAGAACAAGTACTTGCAATAACCATATCTCTTGACAGTGCAGCTATCATCCGGAACAGACTCATTCCCATTTGGTGAATCGCAAATAGCAACATCATGAAGCCAAAAAACCTAGTGGAAGTAAAAGAATACAAAAATAACTGCTATGACTTCTTCACAGGACTACCAAGTCTAAATGAATTCTTATAAGCTAGACATACCTTCCTGGTGCAGGAGCAAATCCAACACTGTAATATACAACAATTGACCAAACAACAGATTCAAGGACAGAATATGGGACACGCAGAACCCAACTTGAAAGTGACCATGCCCACGCCGGATAGAAGCGATTGTCTCTTTGCTTATAAAASACTGGGAGTCGAGTCATCAATAGAGACAGCTCAGAAAGTCCATTAAACATCATATGTAGGACCCCAAAGAAAAGGCAAGCAAGATATAGATTTCCATGAGTCACATCTGTAGAGCGCAGCCTTGTTCTTATGAAAGTTGTCGCTGTGATGGCACCGACAAATGCAACCTGTCAAAAAGATTAGAGAAATCAAAGGAGATAGAAGAGTAAGCCAAAACAGATATTCTGACATGAAGTACTTAAAAGKTCTTCTAAACTTCTTATGACTAGTGCAAATAAGGTCCCTGAACTTTTTTTTTTTTTATGCCAAGCGGGAAAAACATTAGATAAATAACCAAAAGTAAGTGTTTACAAGAGGGTCAGCCAAAATCTGACTGGGCAACGAGGACACAGGTGTCCTCCATACACACATYTAAACAGTAATCAGGAGGGTCATTAAGATACAGGTCCCTGAACGTTAAGATATGACAAATGATCATTATTTAAACAACGTAAATTTTGATACATCAGAATACAAAATTGCACATACTAGAACATTAGAATTGATTAAGAAAAATATAAACTATATTATTAAATAGAAAATAAGTTTCAGATGTCCTTTTGATGTAAAAGTTCTTCCACATTTATCTAKAATGTGTTAATGACTATCATGCAATGCTTGGTAAACGAACAGATAGCTGAACTTTTAAAATAATCATGGTAAAGACAAGATATATCGTACTTGAAAAGTTCGGAATATATACAGGAAACTATGCCTGCGCATCAATAGTGCCTCTCGTGAAAAACAAGCCTTTAAAAGCTCCCATCTTGACATAGCAAACATTGTTTTGGACAGAGCTAAAGGGTGAGAGTTTGATTTGTCATATGAAACAGATAGAGTATCTCCTAGTGCCTTCCCAAATCTAGATTTACTGAAAGCTTCAGCAATTTGATCACTAGGAATGAATCGATAAGGTTTTGAAGAATCTGCCCAATATTGCTCTTGATCCTTCCTAGAAGTAACCTAGAAAGACTGACAATCAGTGAAATTTGCCAGAGTGGACAAGCAATTTCTTAACGGATATAGAAAGATCAGAGTAAAYGGATGAAACCTCCTGTAAAAAGTCTGCAATACCCTTACGAGGGGGCAATCGAAAGCCTATAGATTCAAAGAATTCCAACACTTCTGATCGAGGACCATGATAGACCAARTGCCCTTCGGATAACAACATTAAATCATCAAAGAGTTCAAACATGGTCTCAGGTGCGGCTGAAGAAGAGCCATGCAGTACAGTTCCTTCCATTTGGTGACAAATTCCTATGCACTTAACTATTGAATGTAGTTGAGCTATTAGACCAGTGAGATTGATCCATGAACAGAGTTTTTTTTAGGGCCCACATCATTTCTCCTGCATAGCAAGAAGCATAAAATGGTTATTTACCGTCCACATAAGCCGAAAGCTATTTCATCCCTAGAAGCTATACAAAAGTACAAAAAACCGTCTTAGTTTATATTCCTTGTTTCCACTTTGGCTAACTGTTAAATTTCCATATGCTGTCTAAGTTATGGGTTATTGAAGTCGTTTGACAGTTGCACATCCCTAAATTCCTTTTTTTTTAAAAAAAAAAAAATATAACTGAGGAAAAGTTGAATCGAATTGTTTTTCAATTAATTTGTTTCATTTTCATGTTTGCACTCGTAGCATATCATAAGCTGTCTGACTAGAAGGCTACTTCCACTAACTGGATTTGTCAATGCTATAATAAGTTCAAGATGTGACATCTAATGCATTGTTAGCAAAAACTATCAAATTTGATTTGGAAATCAGATTGGTCTATCAGGAACTCAAACAGGACAGTAAACCTTGGTCAAAATAAAAAGGAAACATGGCTTAGCACACTTTCACATGGGTGTGCACACTTTCACATGGGTGTCCAAAGTTGTGTTGTTTGTGTGCACACCCGACGGTAGACCATTACAATGTTGAGTGCAGAAGTTACCATAAACAGAGTTGTTTTAGTTTATTTATTCATGCCAAATTAAATCCTAAGTTAAATTATTTGGAAAAATTTGAGCTTGCATCATGAAATAATATAATCACTAATAAGTTTACTATCAAGTTTTACTTAAGTTAGTGACATTTGTACATTTGCACTCAACATCAAAGTCGTGTGTGTTGATGCACCCCACTAAAGTTGGTTGTTGTAGTGCACCAAGCCATAATGGTGCTGTGAGGCCAATTTCCCAAACAAAAAAGTTGGACATAGAGAGCAAAACAATTGAACTAAAGAATAGATATTTAAAAAAAACCTGTAGTAACCCTCTTTCTTGACCTCCTGAACCCCCCGTCTCATTTCGCATCCGACTATTGTATCAGCGCAATATCAAGGCAAGAACTTTAATGATGGTAATCTGTTGCAATGCTGTGCCTTCTCCACAACAGATAATGCCTGTACATTTAGTCAAGTTATAATTGGCACTTGGTATATATCAGCTCTAAGCAAAGGACAGAGAGAAGGTCCTTTAAAAGCTTCACCTTCATATCGCAATCAATTGCGGCTTGGGCGTATGTTTGTTTGCTTTTCTAGTCGAATAAGATCCCCATATATTCTGCAAAATTTTTATAATTACATGTGTTCAATCTGATATATTTTTATTGATAGTGATATTATTATTACATACGAAGTATTCTACTTATATGCCTATATCAGTATGAATGACATCCGAAATTAGATTTAAGGACTTACCTGAATACAATTCACTGCACCTTGAATTAGCAGCAAAATCAAAGTTTCTCTCACTGTAAGCTCGCTAATGTGATTATCTGTTTGACTTATGTAAGCTAGTTCTTTGCACGCAAATTACTTAGTTTGTGGCCATTGTATGTTATATTTCCACTTCTCTGTACATGGATTGAAATTGGAAAGGTGGATAAGCAAAAGAATTAGCAGTAGACTTCGGTTGGTATATTTATCAACAAAACATGTGGAGTATGTCATTTAGCTTGCTTAAAAAATCTGTACTGTGTAACAGTGTATGATAAGCATGATGTTCTCATAAATAGTCCAATAGAGCCATGGAGGGTAGGTAAAGAAATTAACCAGGCTTATTCTGAAGGGAGTTGAAAGAAGATATCATGATTTACATTAATTATAAAACTTTATTGGAATTAATTAGATAAGCTAGCCCATATTGGCACCTAAGGTTTAATGCACAACATAAACCAATGACATTTTTAGTAATATACTTGAATACTTCGTGGGAATAACCACAGCGATTGATAGATTAAAAAGGACTTTAATTTATTCAACAGATCAACAAAACTCGAATCATCTGGTTTGCGTATGCAGGTAATAAAATGTCTTCATCATCTAAGATACCTATAGTTCAATGTTTTATAAGTCTTATAACTTCAAATGARTACGRCAAGCATGTAAATTTTCACCTTTAAGTTATTGTGAAGCTTTCCAGCAAGAGCTAGAAGTAAGGTTGATTTGCCTGATCCAGGAGGACCCAGAAGCAATGTCATCCTGAAGAGGCAAAAATAATGATAGATGAAGATAGTTACTACTACGGAGTACTTAACTAGATCAGTTATAATATTTCATTAATCCCAAAATTAGTTTTTCACTGATATAACAACATCACCAGCTTTGATTTGATATTATGTTTCATAAAGGCAAGTATACATAATTATAAGTGATTTTGTTACTCCGTAGGTCTATACAAATTTACGATGTGCATATTTGAAATTTTGAATATTATCTTCAATGTTCCCTAATACTACAATAGTAAGCATTAAAATGATCAAGAAATGAGCAAGAAAACCGTGATTAAACCAACTTGGCCTTCTCTTTTGTCTTCGCAGTAGTGAAGGATACTTTTACACGACCTACTTAATAAAGGAGTAATGTAAAGGTTATAAGTCTCAAGTTACCTGGGATTACTCTTGGGTTACCTCCTACAAAAGTATTTAGTGTTGTAATGCTTGGTTGATCGTTGACACAAGTCATGTAGCACTCAKGTCCATTGAAAATGATGCAAATCATAGAGTGCACATTAAACAAATAATGTTTAGATAAGGATTAGCATTTCATGTTTTTGGTTGSTCGTAATCTAGAAACACTCTTTCTAGGTAAGACTTGTATAATTTGATCTCCCGAATCAGCCATACATGCAAATACAAATCAACTAAGAAACTAAGCCTCCGTATTACACATACAACAACCAAGGTTTTAAGATAAACTTCATAATGCGTTTGCCAAATTTAGTAATAAGCAAGACAGCACATTAACTAAATATTGACATTGCTTGAATTTTTCATCATCAAACTAAATCACAAAATGCCAGAGTTGCGAAATTTACCTCCCAGGTTTCAGATTCCCACTGACATTGTTCAATATAGTAATTGTATGTCGTTCAGGACGTGATATCCTTATTAGTTTTAGGAGTCCCTGCATAGAAAACACGCCATGAACTAGAATTGTTATAACCTCTTCGATTGCTTAACGTACTTTGATAGCTTCATATTAGAGATTAATTAGCTAAAAGAGAAAACCTCAATCTTATCACGAGTAAAATTAATCAATGTAGGCAAAGCTCTTTTCCCAGTTAGAACTTCAGCTTTAATCTTCAAGTTTTCAAACCTCACTTCCACTTTCGGCAACTCCAATCCAACTCTACAATTCACAGTACGAAACAAATCAAATAATGCAATAAGTCCATATCTGAAATTTTCTTTCGTGTTTATAATTGTAGGAAAATGATATAAGAGGTTTAAAATGGAAGGTAAATATTGTTTTCATTTATAGTACTCTCTCTGTTTTGTAATTCTCGCAACTCTTGCTATTATGTGTGAGAGATAAAATATTAAATGTTGCGAGAATTGCAAGACTGGGGAGTATTGTATTTAATTCTTATTCATCAAAAGAGAGTGTAAGCCCATCCACATGCAAACGCCAAAACCTCGTGTGATCACTGATCAATTACTTCACAAAAATAATTACGTCATAATTTGTTAGTTATAAAACATTAAAACCACCACTATACTAATATTGTTTTTTAATTATTATTACACTTTGTAATAATTTCTATTTTTTTTGTTATAATTAATTTATTACAGTACCAAATTGTTATGAATGTTCTCAAAAACCTAACCAAAAATCGTTTGTAAATAATTTATCATTATTCACTTCATTTAAAATCATTCAAACATAGCAACTTAATAAATTGCAACTTAATTATATTCAACTGTATAATAATCTGCATTATGCCTTTAAGACATTATTCAAAATTTGCACGATCAGAAAACAATTTCTAAATTTGAATCACTAAAAAACAATTGCTTAGTAGAAACACCTTAACACAAAACTGTTGAACAYCAAAATCAGAAAATAAAAACGAAAAATACCTTTGAAATCGGTCCTTAACACCAGAAACAAGCTTGTAGTTATCTTGGTCAGAAGTATCAAGCGCATTCTGAACAACCAACTCACGACGATTCCGATCAAGCTTGGTAACATCAATGGCGGAAACCTTGGCTCGCCCTCTGCTACTAACACTGGCATTATTATCCCGCAGTAACGCGTAATTGGAGCGTTTAACAGAAGGAAGCCGCTCAATGTTGGCCCAAACGAGGTCCTCCTCCTCGTCCTTAGCCAAAGCTTCAGGATTCAAATTACGACGGGTGAAGGCCGATTCCAACTCGTTACTCGCGATCTCGAACTCGAAGAACTCGCTTACGTCCGAAACCGCCATTGTCGCACCTCCAATTCCTCTTTCTCTGTCCTCTGGAAATGAATCGGAGTGCGAGAGAGAGAGAGAGAGAGAGAGAGAGAGAGAGAGAGAGTTGTGTGCGAGAGAGATCGAGTTGTGGCTGTAAAACGTGGGGGAGGTTTACAGCTAGAGAAAGGGCTTCATTATGTCGTAATTTGTGTGTGTTATGGCGAAATGGTGATTGGTGCTGACTGCTGAGGTTTGTTTTTATAAAGGAGGATTTTATATATAGAACCCGCTAATTTTTGCAATACATGCAAATACAGCTAAAACAGGTTTCTAGAAGCTCTTTTTGGAGGTGATTCAGTTTTATTCTGCTATTCTTTCGGGATCTATTGTGTTAAAGACAATCTCTACCAAATCACTTGTTCCTAAAAATAATTAAAAATCTATAATTAATGTTAACTCCGTAGAAAATGTGTCCACTAATTTGATAATTAACACTTTCAACGAACCACCTAAATTTCTTCAAAAAGTGTTTTTAAATTTAAAAGTCTATTTTTGCGTGTATGAATTATTACCGGATTATTCCGTGCGATGAACATTTAAAGATAATTTTTTTTTTGGAGAAACTTTGTAAAATGTGGAAAATGGAAATTTTTTATGTATGATGATAAGAGATATAATGAGTTATATTAAGGAATTAATTAAAATCTTTTTAGGCAACCAGTGGTCATGAAATAATTTTCTTTTATAAGTATTGTATATACTATATATACACTAAAAAAATGATGATAAATAAATGATGTAATTTATACACAAACAGTTTGTGAATAATAAAGTATAATCAGGTTTATTTCAATGCAATTTCGGAGAAAATTATAAGCTAATTAAGTATATTGTTTAGAGTAATAGTATAGTTTATTGTCAAAGCACATTATTAATTTATAATTAATTAACTAATTAATTATTTTATATAATCTCTATAATAAAGGGAAGGGGGGAGCAATGGTGTCCCCCCTATGAACTTAACGTTTCTACCCTTAAATGAATTTAATTTTGAAATTAAAAACAATATTTCAAAGGCAACTTTGATTATCAACATAATCACAATTTTAATGCAAATTTGAAAAAAGATTTAGAATTAAGATACTTTACCATTATTTCTTAATCAATCAAATTGGTATATAAATTGCAATGAATTTAATAAATTATGCAAAAAATTGAAATCAATTTTATTACGAGTACCACTTTATATCTCTATTAATAAAGGGAAGGGCGGAGGAAGAGTGGTGTCCCCTCTCAAAGACCTTATACCCTTAATGATTTTTAAGAAAATAATAGAATTGATATGGGTAAACTACCTTTAATTAATTATTTAACTAAAAATGAAAATTGCATGAATTTTGCGACTTAATAATGAAAATTAACTACTTCCTCCGTAACAAAAAAAACAGCAACTTTTGCATTTTAGCAATTTCCAAAATAAATGCAACTTTGTTTTTTCTTTCTATTTTTATAACACAAAAAATGACAAAATTTACAAATACCCTTAATGAATTTTTAAATATCATGATTATAACTAAGCTAACTACAATTAAATCCTAATCTAACCTACACCATACATATTAATCATTCCCTCCCAATTAATTACTCCACCAAACTCACCATCCCTATTTTCCCATTAAATCCCTAAATTCATTCAACAACCACCACCCTTTTATCGTCTTTGTTTCTTCCCTCTTTCAGAGATTCCAAAACCCTACCCTAGTTCCTCTCTCTTCTCCTTCATAACCCTTGCTTTGTGGCACCTCTGAATCCCCCCTTTTTCTGGCTGCGACTTCTCCTTTGCTTCATTACCTTCTCCAATCTTTGATTTTTTTCTTTTGATGTTTTGTTCTTACGTATTCCTCTGTCTTTCCCCTTTTTCAACGCAACGAAATCAATATGTTGGTCTGACCCCTTTGTATGATGCCTATGGGATCCTCGATGAACCCTATGACGATGTTGTGTTCCTCAATAAGCATTATCTGAAGGATTTGAGGATTGGCACACTTCACCCATGGAGGTTGTACGCAAGTGGTGACAAGCATCCGGCGTTTGGTCATGTCGCGTACGAAGCTTTGGGAAGGTGTTGAGGAAGCTTAATCATTCTATCTTTGCTTTAGGAAGTATAAGAAAGAATTTGTATTGGTATGGAGAAGGGGAAGGATAAGAAGAAGGGAGAAAGAAAAGGGGTGAAGATGAGCGATTGAGGGAAGGTTTGGTGGGTTAGGTATGGCGGGTGGAGTCATCAAAGGGAAGGGGGTGGTTAAGGCGAGAGTGAGACTGAGAGTCAGAGTGAGAGTGACTCTGAAGTGAGACTGAGGATGAGGAAGAGGGGTTGCGGTAGGGGTGTTGATTTCATTCATCGGTTTGAGTGTGAGGCAGTTTGAGGATCAGTGACTGAAACAAATTGTGATTAGTGATGATGAGGGTGATTTGAGGAAGAAAAGTTCAGGGTAGAAGTTGGTGAGGATTTTGTTTGAGGTGGCTGAGAGGAGTTGCAAAGTCAAAAAACGGCAGTTAGCTGCTGATTTGGTTGAGCCAGTTGGTGAGGTGGGTGGTCACCCCTGTGTCACACGTCCCGAAGGAAGAGGGTTGTGGTTTGTGGGTTGTTGTTCGACCCTGCTGGCTACGAAAAATGTTTGGAAGCCAAAGAGAGTAAAGAAAATCAGGTTTACCACCCCTTTCCTCCACGAAGATCTTGGAGGAAGAGATGTGGTAGCCGGAACCCAAGTTGAAGGTTGGATGTGATTTATCTGAAATATAACTCTGGTGGATGTTTACTTTACCTTGTAAATTCTTTATAGCTTCTGTTATTGTTTGCATGAAATTTGATTATGCATGATGAGGTGGCTGGTGGTTGGATGTTGAATTGTATTGGCTGTTGGTTGTGGTTTAATTATGAGATTATTGATGTGTGGTTGGTTGGATTTTATTTTTGGGATTTGAATGATTATTGTTTTGGATTTGAATGATGTATTATGTGATGGTTGGTTAGGATTTTGATTATGATTTACATGATGAATGATGGTTGGTTGGACTTGTGGATTAATGTTTTTTATTATTATGATTACATGAGGCTCGTTGCTATGTTTTATGTGGATGTTGGGAGTCATTGATGAATGATGATATTTACAGTGTTGTTCTGTTAGTGCTTGTGCTTATTGGTATTGTCTCAATGATTTGGTTGAGAGACATTAGTTGTGACCAAATGATGAGGGGTTCAGCCACATTGCACCTTGCCCTCAGGTTTCATGGCTAGTGTGTCGAAGCGATTCTATGAAATGCTCCACACTAACATCATCCTGTGCAGGAAGGGTTTGATGTGTGAGAAAACATCCCTGATGGTTTTGACTTCAAATAATTTCAAATTGAGCCCGTAATTATTCAGTTTCATTAAAACAACCCTTAGTTACATACACTAAAAAGTTGACAAATATGCAAAGACTATAAACATGAGCTCCAAAAAATTGCCTTTGTCTAATCTGGACTCCTTATCTGATCACCTACTTGGACTCCTAATGTTGTATGCTGCCCTGACCCAAAAAACAATCCTACAATAACCATTTACAAGTAATACATAATGCATGGTTATGTGTGGCAGCCAAAAACATGGACTCACTTACTTAGTTCATCAATTACCTCTGCCTGAATGTCTCCATTGGTATGTCTTCTGCATTAACAACAACAACCTTTCATTTAAGTACTCAACAGCTTCATCTACAATAGATTGATCCACCTTGACGTTTTCTGGAAGAATTCCTTGTCTTTCCATGCTAGCCTTTCCATATGCGGAAGCTTGTAATTGTTTCGCACTTTGACTTTAAGTATCTCAATCATTACATATTGGAGGGTTAGCCAACAATGTTTGATTTTTTGGGTATCATAAAAGCATAAGCTTCTTCTACTTCTCAATTACTCATCAATGTTTTTTTGGAAAGATTGGTATTGTATGCGATTGAAATCCCATTAAAAATCCCAAAATCTATGGACATTTAAGGTCACGTGGACTTGTGGTGGTTGGAAAGTTTTGTATTTGAAACCATTTTGCGGTGGCAGCCATGCCCTGAACTCTTCATTGGACCTGTTATGTGTGGTCTGCATTGTCTTGTTGTATGAATGTCCTTAGATAGACAACAGGCCCATTGATTTGATACCAGGAATGACCTTGTCTATAAGGCATTCTTCTTACCAATCATTTGTGTGACATTTGGACTTGCCTTTGGTCTCCATTGTTCCTCTGATTCTTTTTTTGATGTCTTCTTTCTCTGCGTCATTACCAAACAAAGGGATGGCCAAATTTTCCATATGTATTTTTTTTTTTTTTTTTTTTTTTTTTTTTTTTTTTTTTTTTTTTTTTTTTTTTTTTTTTCTCCATTTTCATCAAATAATGGCCTCCCAATGACACCCATGAACATAACGCTTGATTTTGAATCTTTGTTTTATTGTTGACATCTATAAGGGTCATCTTCCTTTGGAAGGAGAGATGACCATCCCTGTTCTCTGGGTTCAAGTAGAACCACTTTTCATCAATGTTGTATCACATTTCTCATGTCACAATCTCAGCAAGCATACCATGGCTGCTGGTGTGTTGTTTCAACACCATTTCATTCTGTCCAGTTATGATCTCTGTTATGCTGGTGGTTGGTACTTGAGTGACGCCTTAGCATACCTTTCTTTAACAACCTATGAACTACAGTGAGGAACCTTAATGCACCAGCAAATGCTCTATTGTTTGTCCTTAAATGCAGAGTGCACTCGTTGGAGGAAATCCTCTTCATAGTGTTTGGCTTCCTACCAACAATCCCTTTTTTTTGGGTCTGACACAATGACTTCCCCTCTTTCTTTTTGCATTTTTATGTCTTTAAAAAGTCTTGAAATGTGCTTTATGAACACCTAATGCATTAGCTAGCTCTATTTGAAATCCATGTGGTACCTTTGTGTCTTTTAATTTTGAAGCAATTGTTGAACAACATGGTTTCTTTCCTTTTACTCAGATTTCCTTTTCTTTCGCTAGAAAAAATACCTAACGCTTTGTGCTGTTGCTCTTCTTGTTGTTGTTGTTGCTGTTGCTCTTCTTGTTCTGTTTCAGATTGGAAGATGATGACCACTAAGCTCACTCTCAGCAAGCAAGACCTCCAAACTGTAGAACGAGATCTGAAGTTCATCGGCTGCCATTTTTTTGGGTTATCTTGGAGCTGATTTTAGTCTAACTCAATATGAATTCTAGACTGTAATTAAGTAGTAGTAAGTGCGTGTGTGCAGTGTGGCTAGAACTAATTTTTTGATAACTTAGGAAATTTTTTGGGCTGGAGAAAACTTTGTTTCTGGTTAGATATGCATGCTTGAAATGAATGTGTTTATTGTATTTATAGCCAAGTGGCTTAAACTTGAATTGTAAAAATTGAAAAATTGGTGGGAATTTTTAATTTTGGGAATGAAAATGTTTTTGGAGGAATAATTATGTTTTTGGGAATCAAATCTCTTTATATAAGTCAAGGGGGAGCAATGGTGTCCCCCTATGAACTTACGTTTCTACCCTTAATGAATTTAATTTTGAAATTTAAAAAAAACATTTCAAGCAACTCAATATCAATATAATCACAATTTAATGCAAATTTGAAAAAGTGATTTAAATTAAGATATTTACCATTAATTTCCCAATCAATCAAAATTGTATATTATGCAATGATTTTAATAAATATGCAAAAATTGAAATCATTTATTACTACTTATATGTGAACTTAATCAAATAATAATAAGCATGATCTGGACATGAATTTTCGTAAAAGATGAAAATTTAAAGTCATTGTTGCCAATTATATTCAATGTATAATGTAATTTGAACACTAAATTATCATAAACAATGTAATTTAAAAAATATTGTCATTTATATATCAATCAATCAATAACGCACAATGAATTCTGGACACTCATTATTATAATAGGCGGACTATTAATTTAATAATTACACACTCGATCACTAATATAAAGCCACAATCCTCTCCCATCCTAAACATCAACCAACACACTCTTTCTTACTATGTGTTATATGTATGTATATATTTTAACATATGTCTTTATATGTAGTTTAAATTTATGTATGGTTATCATCTACATATTTATATTATTATAGATTAATTTCAATGGGCTATATCTCTATTATATAAGGAAGGGGGGAGGAAGATGGTGTCCCTCCCTCCTAAAAGTCTTATATACCCTTAACGAATTTAAAAACATATGAATACTGTGTATAATTACCCTTTTGCTTATTATGTGATTAAAAATGATAATTACAGTTATTATGTAACTTAATTAGTAAAAAGTTTTAAACAATGAAATTGAATCATTAATGGCTTTATTTTAAATTTCAAGTCATATTTAAAAAAAAAAAATCAGTTACAATTCAATAAAATTGTATTGCTAATTAGTTATGAACATTTTATTTTGATACACCTTTATAATTATTTTAATGATGAAATACAATTTTCGATCATAAGTCTAAGCACGCATCGCAGTGCAAATAAAAACTAGTTTCCAATAAGACAACCCATCACATGGGGTTTGCAAAGGTGGGACCACTCCCTTTCCCCTAATTACTTTAATTAACATACCCTTATACACTTTAAAAAACACTATTCATTTTTTCCTAGGAGTCCCGCACCTCCTCCAAAGTTGCGTTTTTTTTGTTTAGGAGGAAGTAAATAAATATTTCCCAATTGATTGAAACATATATATAATTAATTTTGAATTTCAAATCATATTACTTACAAAATAATGACATTTAAGACTAATTATGTATTGTTGCTAATTATTAGGTATATAACATTGTAATATGATACATACATTATAATCATTTATATGAAAATACAAATTTCACATTCTAAGCACGCATCGCGTGCACATAAAAAACTAGTGTGAATAATCAATGGGCAAGGATCTGGACATTAATTTTCGTAAAATGAAAATTTAAAGTCATGCTGCCATTATTATGTATGT
>SNQN01004253.1:1317-13080 GCA_008642245.1 Bassia scoparia
ACAATGCTTTTCTTTCATTGGCGATTTAGATGAAGAAGTCTATTGAAACCTCCTACTTGGTTTTTTCTTCTACAGTTGGTAAGGTCTTCGTTCTCTTAAATCTTATATTTTGCGACAGGCTCTCCTCAGTGTTGGTTTGCTAAAACTTCCTGGCTTCTTTGAATCAATATGCGTTCATCAATATCATACTATATTATTCCTCTATACTCACTAACGACGTGATTCTGTGTATCTCAAGTACTTGTGTATGTGATGATTGATTATTCAAGGATTGATTCTTCTGCTAATTATAGTTTTCAGCAATACTGTGTGATCTGTTATATGAAAGATCTTGGTTTTTGAAATATTTCTAGCATTGAGGTGCCTCGAGTCAGGGGGCATCTATTATGTCAACGAAAAATGCCACAGATATAATTGTAGAGACAGGACTGTTAGTGCCAAGCCCACATATACTATTCGACGCAAGAACCCACTCATTTGGCCTTGAATAACTTGTCCTTTACTCGTTCCAGATTTGGCAATAATATGTTGTTGGCATATTCTTTCTAAGTTCATGCAAGCTCGCGTGTGAGCATTGCATTGCGGCTTGCGTGTTGTTTGTCTGTCTTCAAGGTTCCCATGGCTAAGGTGTTCTTCTTAATCTAATTGATGATTTAACTTTACGGGGTGATGCAATACTCAATTGGGCCAGCTGTCCTCTCTCCTAGGGTTCTTTATTCTGGTGGATAGTGTTTCTGGTGTTCTCCTATTTCTTGGGAAACTAAGAAACAACACACCTGTCTTGTTTTCAGCTAAAAGCCGAGTTATTGGATATGGCATCTAATTACATGGAATTGAAATGGTTAAAGGGTCATTTTTCTAAGTTTGGTGTTGATCATTCGGGGGCTATGCGACTCATATTGAGTTGATTGTCATTATATATTCGTGATGCAATTCAAGACGGTCTTCTTACCCACTATTATGATTCCACTAATGAACAACTTGTTGGCATTTTTTACTAAAGCCTTTAGGGAGTCGTCAATTTTTATTATATCTGTACTTTGCAAGTTGGGCATTTGTGATCCACCATGGCCTCACTAGGGGGTGTAGCCAATATCTTGTCTAAGTGATTAGCTCGTATTTGGGCTTGAATATTATATTGTTATTTGGGCCTAATAAATTGTATACATATATACTCTACACTTTTCTTAGCTACACACAGAACAGAACAGAATACATTTTACTCCGTGTCAAGTTGACTCACATCAAGGAGCAGACTAGCGGAGTCACGTGATTGGGTTTCATTACCAAATATTGAACAAGTCTCGACTTGCGAAAGGATGCAAATCATAGATTACATACAAGATCGTCAGGCGAATTTTGTACACAAACTAATAAAAGCTTCCACCACATAAGTATCAATGCATGGCCATTTTACAAAACTGTGTAGTATGTTCAGAAGGAAAAATACGAAATAAAACAACATGAAGGCTGAGACCCTAACTTACTGCAAATGTACTTCGTATTAGTAATATTATATGGGTTGCTTTTATGTTTTTGTTTTTTAAAAACTTTATATTATTGAGTTTCATATTAATAAAGAATAAGTAATCATGAATCTATAATTTTGATATTTTTATTTTATTTTCATTTATTTAGTTCACTAATATTTAACATTGCAAGATATCATGTTTTTCATCTATTATATGTAGTGTAATTTGACTTTTTTAGTAATCGTTATTTATGCATATTTATATGGAAAAACATTTTTTTATTTTTTTCTTATAAACACCTTATCTATCTACTAAAAACAGCCCCTGTTTGTATCTATTTATCCTCTCTAAAGAAAATATTTTCTTCCTTTGTTTGGGTATACCATCAACCTTTACGCGTCTATGTTTGATTAGACTTAATAAAGGAAGAGAAGAGAAAGAAAACAGAAATTAATTTATTTCTCTTTCATTTTAATTCCCTTCAATTTTGGGAGCAAAGATAAGAAAAGGAAATTGTAAAAAAAATTTCTCTCAATTTCCTTCATTGTTCCTTTGCTTTCATTTCTTTTTTTTTTAACCAGAAATGAACGTAAAATTGTTATATATTTCCTTCGCTTCCCTTCTTCCTCCCATTTCATTCTCTACCAACAAGCTCTTATACTCTCATCAAAAAAATCAACCTTATTGCTTTTATTTTTGGGTGATGTCTATATTATTGTGTGAGACTCATTTTCTCTTTGCGAGACTTATTTCTCTCCTAGCCAGAGCTATTTTCCGTTTTATGGCTTTATCATTCTTTAGAACACAAAGAAAAAAAATGGAGAGAGAGATGATAATGGAAGAGTTGAAAGCAGTGTGCAAGCTTACTGGGCAATGAGGTTCCCATCTAATCGCTAATTCTCAGAAAAAAACCCACCATTCATTATTAATTCTCAATTCACAATTCCAGAGAGCAATTTCACCAAAAACGCATACAAGATTACAAACCCATACATAAATTCTCTCATTAATCAGACAACGAATTTCTTTACATGTAATCGAGTAAATCATCAAAATCAAGGTTGATTCGAAAATTCAATCAAATTAATCCCATTTTTGACAACCCCGATCACCAATTAAATTGATGGCAATCGACGACCCAACTTCAACGATTTTCGAAAATCAAGCAATTAATCCCATTTTTGAAACCCAGATGAGAAAGCGTAAAGCTTGTGCTCAGCTAGTTAAAAGGATTCAAAAGCGCCCAGTTGTTGAATCCCCTGTTCTGCAACTTTTGTAAAGCCAAACATTAGCATTGTTGTGTTTGAAGATGTGAATTGTGAGGAAAAAACGTAAAGGAAGAGCAGGAGAGAAGTGAAAGAACCGAATAGGGTTAATGGAGGAACAATTACTGGAGAAAATGACGGGGCGGTTGATTTAGATGAATGAGGAAGAGAGGAGATATAGGGGAGGCAGGAAAGTTAACACACGTGCGAAATTCAAAGAGAAAAGGACAAAGTCATGCCCGTAGTTTTTGAATAGGAAGCTCTTAAAGGTGTTTTAACAAAAAAATGAATATAAGGTGATTTTTTTTGACAAATACACCTTATAAAAAGATGTTTTCCGACAATTTTTCCTTAAATCAAAGCAAAAATTTTGCTGCAAAACTATCCATATTTTTTGCAAAACTTTAAAAAAATTATCCCATCTTTTGTCAAATATTTAAAACAACTACTTACTCTTGATTTTCAGGTCAAAGAAAATCATTTCGATGTGTGAGTCCCACGTCTCTTCACCTCTTCTTTCCTTTTCTCTCTCCTCTCTCCTCCAATACAACCACCACCAAGCAACCCACCCTCCATTATCGCCACACCTCCATTACCACCAAGCCCACCATCTCCATTATTGCCACAACCTATCTATCTCTTTGCAATGTGCTCTCACACCCCTCAATTGCAAAACAAAACCAACAAATTTAGGAAACCTCAAAAATCAATAAACAAAACAAGATAAAATCAACAAATCACACCAAAAAAAATGAAAATTTCACACAAAAATCAGCAAAAAACAATTCAGCCAGATTGTTTCCTTCTTCATGTCTTTAAATCACAAAAATAATTCAATTTTGATCGAAATTCAATCATGTGGAATATTGTGAGCGAGTTTTTCAAATTCCAATGACGACGAGTAATCCACGATTTGTTCCAAATACAGAGATGCGTTTCAACCATGAGTGTTCGTTGCTGCTATCGACAGATGGCGAAAGGCTCGAATTTTTTGGATTTGATCCTATACCAATTGCTTCAATTTTTGAAATTCTGCGAATCTACAATTCGAGCTCAAATTTCTGGAATCAGATTTGCCGAATGCCCAATTTTTCGTTTCGAATTCAGGGGCTCTGCTTATGATTGGATTATGTGTGGTGGTGGTTTAAATAGAAGTAGGAGGAACGAATTAGGGGTAGGGGTGCTGGAGCAGAGGTTTAGTGCAGCGAAAAGTGAGAGAGGGAAGATTATGAAAGAACGAGAGGTGTCTGAAAAATTGTGAAATCTATCGTATGAAATTTTGAAAGAAGAAATAAAAGGGAAACGGAAAACTGGTCGAAAAAACTAGAAAATTGGTCTAAAAATCAAAATAAGTAGTGTTTTAACAAAGGTTTCTAAAATGTGGGTTGTTAGTTATTATAAAATAGTAGTTGTTATTTCTAAAGTTTTGAACAAAAGAGTAGTTTTTCATGAAATTTTCTAAATTAAACATTTATTTGTAAGATTTAGTCTAAGCAAAATAATTTGTCCCTTCTAGTCAAATGTGGTATGACAGTGGAGTTACACATACAAATATAGCAAATGTGCAAGGACAAAATTAAAATTTTAGATACTTCATATATAAATGCAAGCATACTCAGAAGCGCAATTGTGATCCTAAAAATTAATGGCTTTATTAAGCCTTCTCTTGACTAACTTTCTTTTTTTGAAAAAAGTTAATAATCATTATGACTACTGACTACTTTCTATCAGGGAGTAAAAGAGTCAATCTATTGATATAATATCCTACAACTTATAAGGGTTAAAAAAGTGCTCTTTTAAATTGTCATTATAGTACCACATATAAACATCAGATTATAATCCTCAATTTTATTCCAAATGAAATGCCAAACAAAGATCCAAACCTATATTCTCAATTCTCATTCAATCTCCACACGAAACACCCCTCATTTCTTTCCTTTACTTTAAGTATCTGCTATTAGCTCATACATAAAACAACAATGTTGATGTGAGGTTTGACCTCTTCGACTTATTGATACAAACAACAAGCTCATTGGTAGAATTATTTGTTAATTTTGTCATTTTTAAATTACTACTTATATAATAACTTACGTTATATACTAATAAAATTCGGCGAAAGAAGTTACTGAAAAACCTACTTCGGTCATCAGTTTTTTGTTTTCCATTTTGTATCACATTGGGCAAAAACAAATTAGTAATAATAATAAATAATAATAATAAAATAAAATTTAATAATAATAATAATAATAATAATAATATAATAATAATAAATAATAATAATAATAATAATAAAAATAATAATAATAATATAATAAAATAATAATAATAATAAATAATTAATAATAAATAAAATAATAATAATAATAATATAATATTAATAATAATAATAAATAATATATAAAATAATAATAATAATATAATAGTAATAATAAATAATAATATAATAAAAATAATAATAATAATAATAATAAATAATATAATAATAATAATAATAATATAATATAATATAATAATATATAATAATAATAAAAATAATAATAATATATAATAATAATAATCATATAATAATAATAATATTATAATAATAATAATAATAATATATATAATAATAATAATATAAAATAATATAATAATAATAATAATAAATGATAATAATAATAATAATAATAAATATATATATAATTAATAATAATAATAATAATAATAATAATAATAATAATAATAAATAATAATATAAAATATAATATAATAATAATATATAATACATAATAATATTAATTAATAATAATAATAATAATAAATAAATAATAATATATAATATAATATAATAATAATAATAATAATAATAATAATAATAATAAAATAATAATAATATATAAATAATAATAAATAATAATAATTAATAAATAATAATAATAATATTAATAATAATTAATAATATAATATATAATAATGAATAATAATAAATAATAATAAATATAATATAATATAATATATAATATATATAATAATAATTAATTAATAATATAATAATAATAATAATAATATAATAATAATAATAATATATAATAAATATCTAAACAAGTTTTGGAGCGAAATTTGAATATAATATATCCATCTTTAAAGCACCATTTTTGTTGAAAACTTTAAAACAAGATTTTGTAATGAAAAACAAATGAGAAGCAAAGTAACGTGCATATATACTTATATAGCTAGCCGCCTAGTCTTGGAAACATAAGAGAATAAGAAGTAATAAAGAAAGCAAACCTTCAAGTCAAAGTGTGATCTGTTGAGCTTCAAAGGTAAGATCCAATAAATCATCTGTATCAACAATCGGTATCCACTAATATGCGTGCTCTTATCGCTCCTACTCTTTCGTATTCCACAATCCACAGCTACTGTATCCAAACAAGGAATAAACACTCCGCTTTGTTGAAGACATTACTGGTTTTATTAAAGCTCATGATTCTTATTATATATGATAGATTGCGATGCGTGATGTTTTTAATGAGACGAATTGAGATGTTAGACTGATGTAGCGCAAATAGACAAGCGTAGGCAATGCGTTGAAAGAGCAAAGTTGCATTTAAAAGGCATGAGAGAATATTATTAGGTGATGTTAGTTGTGTTGTGTATAAAATGTGACTCAAGTTGTGATTTGTATGGGAAAAGCAATCACATGTTTGAAAGTGATCATCTGTTTATGGTGGGCAGTTTTGGAATAAGAGCTTATTGAAAAGGGTTGAAAATGGGATAAAACTATTAACATATTGGCATTTCTTAAAAGAATATTTTAGTGCACTTAAAAATCATTTATCTTTTAAATAGAGAGGACAACAAATTAAATGCACGGATGTATCATCATACTCATGTTATTAATTCGTGGGAAACGGCGGACTAATTAATAATAATCACGGTTTATTCCCGCCTTTCTCCCCTTCCCATAATGTGAGAATATGCACAGTTCAAATGGGTAATTACCATTCTGCCTCTTCTTTTCGGGATTTACCAATCTACCATTACTCTAATGAAGCATCTTCCTTTCTTCCCAACACTCCGATCACCTTCTTCCTTCTTCTTATCCTTCCTTTCTTCGTTCATTTACATCTATAACCTGCCACCATGTTGTTTTTTCGCCCCTTCATTCTTTGTTCTCTTCCTTCCTTCGTATTTTGTCCGTTTCATTCACTGACTGCGACATAGGATGCTTGGCAGTCTCGCTCTTGGTGTGTTTGGTGATATATTGCGACCCATGGACCCCCAATCGGGTTTCTATCGATGGGTAAGTGGTTGTTGGATTTGGTGTTGAGAATGCCGCGGGGGGTGCGTGGATCAAGTTTGAATATTAGGTGAGTGTAAATTTATGAGTTTTTCGTTTTCTTGTGTTTTCCGAAAACCTAATTTTTTTCCAGTTCGACAACCCTAATTTCAAGGTTGTTTCGATTGTTTGCGTTTTTGCTTGAATTAGGGTTCTWAATCTAATTTAAATTTTAGGATTTTCATTATTGATTTTGTGGATTTGGGGTTTTCGAATGGTGGTTTTCGGGATTTGATTGTTGGTGTTTTGGGGATTTTAGGGTTTAGATCTTCCTTTGCGTGGGTTTGTTTTGTGGGGTTTCAACTTTTGGGTTTGCAATTTTTATTTATTCGTGTATTCTTATTTCATTTGCCCGGAATTCCAATTTCAAGATTATCTCTTATTAAATCAGTTGCGATGTGTTCGAGGAATGATCGATTTTTAAGCGTTATATTTTTCCTTGCGAATTATAATAAGTCTGTTTTTATGCATGAGAGTTAAAAGGGTGTGTTTCGTTATTCTGGGTAGATAAGTGTGGTTGTTTTGAAATTGAAGTTATCTGCTCAATACAGCAACATTTATTGCCCAATTATTTCCATTCACTAGTAGAAAAAAGCATAAAAGTTGCGATTTTTTAAGGCCCAAAAGCTGCGGTTTTGAACCGCAACTTTTGACAAAATGCCTCAAAAGCTGCGGTTGTATAACTGCAGCTTTTGAGTAGTCAAAAGTTGTGGTTTTAGGCTAAA
Organism: Bassia scoparia; assembly: GCA_008642245.1. Classification (NCBI taxonomy): domain Eukaryota; kingdom Viridiplantae; phylum Streptophyta; class Magnoliopsida; order Caryophyllales; family Amaranthaceae; genus Bassia; species Bassia scoparia. The sequence goes on from SNQN01004253.1 coordinate 9,098, forward strand.
AACATAGTCAAAAGCTGCGGTATTTAGCCTAAAACCGCAGCTTTTGACAGCCCCAAAAAAAAATTTACAAAAATWATTCAAAACTCATCAATAATATTGTTTTATTGTTCTTTTTATAAAAGCAGTAATTTATTTTCAAATAAAACTAATAACTAAAAAAAACTTGTATATATATTGATTATGTATTAACATTGGCGACAATACTATGACAACAAAAACAATGTACCTCCCCATAGCAAATAGTGATAAGAGGAGCGGCTCAGAAGACTACCCTCCCGTGTTTTTCTTATTGTTATTTTTCCTGTGTTAACGGTTTTATTTATTTCCTCCAATGTCGTTTAAATTAAGCAATCTAAATATTAGATCTTAGTCAATACTTTGCTTCTATACTAACGTTTACTTTGTAATTTCTTCTGTTGTTTTGTAATTGTTTGATGTTATATCTGATGCCTATATAAGCGGATTACCTATCATTACGTATGTTTTCGCATATGACGTGTTTTTCAATAAATGTACTATAAATCTATTGACTCGGTATTTATGACTCTGAAATATATTTATCAAAGGCTTGCAATCTGACTCATATAACGCGTGGTGATATCGATTATCTATACTTTTTGCCTCCCCTCTGTGCTATCTAATTGTTATCATGTTGTCTGATTTTTATCTGCCCATGAACTACATTAGACTCTTTGGTTTAATGTGCGTTGTCCCTGCAAATTCTCTACATTATTATGCTGGATTAAATGTTGTTCCGGATGATAATGCCCTGGATTAATTATATAGCTCCTGGCGTCATTGTAATTATATTTGTATTAGTTTCAAAGTAGGCATTACTCGAACATTATCGGTCTTAGTTGTCATAGTGTTGTTCTAATATTGTCATAACTATTGAGTACATTGATATAATAGGTTTATGTTGCTAAATAATGTGAAAAATGAGCGCTGTGGGAAAATTTGATGTAGTGATAATCTACGTTTATAAATTTACTATGAGATTTAAATTAATGTTTGACAACTCTGATTGTTTTTTTATGGAGTGCAACCTAGAGTCCATTGAATATCCTTGATTGGGGAGGAGCTTTGGATATCTACAAACTAAGTGGAGGCTAAAGCTAAAGTGTAATCAATTGACATTTCTGATCCTCAAGGTAGTCTCTATTGTGCCGCATAAATGTAGAGCAAAACTCTGAGGCTAGTCCCGTTATACCCCTATTTATGAATCTTTAGGTTAGTACGCTTCTAAGGGTGCAAAAAATGTAATTATGTGCATTCAATAATCGCGTGTTAAGTAAAAAGTGGATATTTATCCTAATTAGTTGATGTTGAACACTGTATGAGCTATAAGTACTTCATTGTTAGTTTTATTTCAATGTGTTTGAAACTTTGAACCATTTGGATGGTCGACAGACGAGTGTAGTTGCCTTGGGTTGGTGTTCTCTGGTTAGGTGCGTGATGTAGCGATTTTGAGAGCGACTACACTATAGTCGGGTCAAGATTCTAATACTCACTCGTAACCAAACTTGTTGCTCCTTCGCGGAACACTCGTGATGATTTGTAGAAATGTGGACCGTAAACTGACCTGTTTGATTCACCTAATTAATTAATATTGAACCCTTTGGTTAGTCATAGATATCAATTGTGGGCACATTAAATTATAAATTAAATTTCTTGATATGTGTGCTAACCAATTACACAAATCTTAATCACGAGGTGGCAGTTCTCCTTTAGGGGGTTTACCACGTTGACTCCGCGGTCATAGATACACGCGTGTGATCCAAAGTAAGGCACACTTCTAACCGCCATAAGCTGATCCGGAGTGCTGGATACTCAGTCACCCCGCGGTCTTACCATCAGTCCAAGATTTCACAACTACGTTGCACCCATCGCGACGAACTACTCCGACCAACGGCACGATGCCCCTGGGTTACCGCTCAACGCTTAACCTAAAATCCAACACACCACCCCACAATTAAGCACCATTCGGATGATAGAATTCCATTTAGGGATCGATACCAAAATAGCGCAAACTTGCTAACAGTACCGTGCCCCGACCATCCAGACTGCCAACTCCTTCGACTCCTCATAACTGCATATTCTTCACCTTTTTGCACTCTACATTCCTTTGATGTGCCTCCGTCGCCGGCTGCGACCTCGCTACCCTCGCTCCTCTCATCAGTCAGCATTAGCTGCCACCCTCTCTCCCTTTAACCCACTACTTTGAACCGATTTCCAAAATATCACTTATATCTCCCAATTAAACAAGCAAATAGTACCTTTAGAAGGGTAAGCGCAAACCCAATTAATGCTGCTTCTGTACCTCAACCCTTCGACTAAGAATATAATACCTCAACGCTGACACCAACTTCCCTAGAGAGTTTCTCGCGTGAACTAATCTTGAACCCGCGACAGCTACCTTACAGTGAAACACTCCTAGGACTAACGGCACATTCGATGTTTAGATGAGTATGGAGTAAGGTCTAGTTGAACTAACACTACGTACGAAACCGATCTAATATTAGCACTAGTCCTAGAAAGAGAGAGCAGACAAAAGCTGCGTTCTGTAAATACTACAAGACATTGATGTTAAACACGATTTTTATAATAACTGTAGCATATTTAACCCATCCAAAGCAAATTGATTATAATTGAAATGTTAAAAACAAAAATCAATAGCTCCGTGTTTAAGCGAACCCCAAAAACTCCGGACTAGTCAACCCGCAACACCTCTGTGGTCTCCGAAATAAGATCAGAAAATGACACAAGCAATTGATACATCCTCTCTCTTGGTGGGGCAACTGACAGCAATTAGTAATATATGGATGCCGATTCATTCTGAGCGCGGATCGCAATAACACAAATCTGGCAAAAATCTCTAATACATCGGAACCCTGGTGCCCTAAGTGCCTTCTTAATTTATCCGTATAATCATAATGAGATTCAAGGCCAAACCCTAACTTCATCGCATCTCTCCTATCACTCATCTCTCTCCTCTCTTTCATTAACTCATCTCTCCTATCTCTCCTCTCTTCATCACCACCACCCACGAAACTCCCCACCACCCACGAAACCCACCTCATCATCTAACGACCTCACCCATCAGCCCACGAACCCAAATCTCTCCCACTATCTCCTCTCCTTGCTCCAATCGCCTCTCCTATCTTCGCTGTTCGTCATTCGCCTTCTCTATCTATGTCGCTTTTCACAATTCTCGTCGCCTTGTTCGCTGATTACTCTCGCAACACCGCCAAATCTGGTTTTTTCTTCGAATTTTTATGTCCATTTTTTGGGTTTGCTAATTTTTAAATTATAACTAATCTTGAATTTCTAAGGTTTGGTTGTTTTGTGTCAGATTTTTTCCGATTTTATTCTTTTTTTATTTTCGAATCTATTAATTTTTTGAGAGTAAACTATTTATTCGAATTTTTTGTTGCTTTTGCATTTTTTTATATTCGGTTTATTCGTTTATTATGAGATTTCAACTATTTTTGAATAGTTGTAATTATCATTGTAAATATTAATCGTTTGAACGATATTGTAATTTACAGTGATATCCAACTTGTGCTTATTTTGTTTTAGTCCTTTTTTTTAGCGAATTCATTCTGGAATTTTTATATCAACTTCTAGTGAAATATTTAGTCATTATTTTGTGTGTATTGATGTCATGTTATGTTGAATTTTTTTGGTAAATCCTAATGGAAAAATTTCATTTTCAATATTTTTTATTTAGATACGTGTTGGGGTTGAAGATAAAAGGTTGCACCTTGGAAGATTTTCAAGAACATGAAAAGTTGTAATGAATCTGATGACATAAATTTGGTTTTTTTCTATCTTTTTTAATGTATTCAACTGTAATTTTTTATGTTGTAATAGTTAGTTTAAATGTACTCTAATTTTTTCCTAATTTAGTATATATATATATAATATATATACATTATATATATATAAATATAATATTATATATATATATAAGTTGTGTTCTC
>SNQN01004253.1:14987-28820 GCA_008642245.1 Bassia scoparia
GGATCATCCATTTGCCAAGGGAATACGAGGTTATCAAGAAAATGGAAAACATGAGCAGGGTTTCAACAAAAGAAAGATTAGGAAAGAGGAAGAATGGTTGCTAATGCTGAGGTGAAGGAGACAAACACAGGAAGTGGAGGGAATTACTTGACCCCAGCAAGTTGAGCAATTGTTGAAGCGTACTTCCTGTGGGTCGGAGTGAACAAGACCAAATTTTGATCCTGAAGATGCATGGACATTCTTCAGGTTATGGACTGTTTAATGCCAAAATAACACAATGTGAGTATGGATATTGATTCTGGAGCTTCAGCATCATAATGACGCTGATAAAAGTATGCTTGTGAATGTTAAAAAGGATGGAAAATAAGAACTAAAATTTCAGTTAGCCAAAATGTGTAAACAGTCGGATAACTATGTATGGTGATGTGAATCTGGGAAAGGTCTTTGGTGAGTGAGAGATGTTGTGTTGTTCCTGAATTTAGACATAATTTCTGTCAATCAGTAAGCTGATAAAAGACAAACAAAATGAAGTGAATATTTTTTCCGACATTTGATAATTCAGGATCTCTAATCAAAGACATCTGAAAGGAGTGGAAAGGCATTCAATGGACTTGTACTAGCTCGTTGAATGTTTACAATGGAAAGTTGAAGGATTTTGCAGGGTGTTGCTAGGGAAAGGCTGTGAGAAAACAAGCCATGTAGATGTAAATGAAATGAAGGATCTAGGCAAGTCTAACTTAATGGTATGATCGTAGGTGAGCTGTGTAATCAAGTAATGAGAAAGCAACAGACATGTTCTGTTGCATAACAGGATACTGGGGCATGTCCTTGGAAAAATTGAAATCTTGGGATGTATTGATTTTGATCTTTGCCAATTGAATGAAACTGCTGATTTGCTCAATGTCAGGTTTACAAAGTTGCATTGCTTCTAGTGATTCCACAGCCTTACATCCATTTGAAATTCATACATGTTGTACATGGGCCTATAGGGTGAGACAGGCAAATTGTTTTCTTCACCATTGTGACGATTGCACTAGCGGGGTTGGGTATACTGCTGAAACAGAAGATCAAGCTGAGAATGTGTTGCAAGAATTCACTTAATTAGTCAAAAATCAAATTTGAAAAAACAATAAGAAAGTCAGGTCTTGATAATGCTCTGACTCAGGAGGGGAATGCAAGGAAATTTTTGACCATCCACTGAAGGATGAACATCAAAACATGTAGTGATAGAACCTCAGCAAAATGAATGAGCTGAGGAGAAACAGAATATACTTGAGCATGGTAAGAGCTCTACAGATGCAGGCAGGACTTCCATTGAGCTTTGGGAGATTGTGTTTGACTGCAGGTTATTTGATCACAGACTCCAAATACGATGATAAACACATGAGCCCTATGAAAAGTTGTTTGCACCAAACAAACTATAATAACTTAGAGTGTTTGGATGCCTGGCAATGGTAGTAATCCGTCAAGGGATTAATACGAAGTTTGCATCCTAGGGGGGTGCCCTGTGGTGTTCTTGGTATACCCATCAATAAAGAGGTTACAGCTTGTTAATTGCTAACTCGACAACAGTTTGTGTCCCAGGGATGTGTTTCTATGAAATCTTTTTCCTTATCATAGAAGAGTGAGCATTTCTGCACACATGTACCCATTGAGATGCCTCACACTGCAGATAGTGTGTCTGATGAGGAGACACCTTTGTGTGATGATTGCAGATTGAATGATGACTATGAAAGTAATTGAAACTCAATCTGATCAAATAATAGTAATTACACGAAGAATCAACTAATGAAACAGAATCCATGCATCTCAAGAGACTCCTGTTGAAACTCCATTAGAAGGTCGTAAGAGAAAGAAACCCTCAATGTTGATGAATATGTACATTTTCAAGGAAATCCACAGAGAAATGATGATGGTGACTGCCAAATGTTGTAATCTGACACTCAACCACAATTCTCAGCATCTTGCTGAGACTTGAAGAAATCAAAGATCCACCAGTTTCAAAATTGCAGTGAAGGAAGAAAAATGGTGTGATGCAATGATAATCAAGAACTGAAACTGGAGGATATGGTAACTGGGAGAATCATGACTCTTCATCGGGTAAAAGAGGAATTGGAACTCAAAGTGGATATATTAAAGAACAGTTCAGCTCTCTGATGCCGCGTTGAAAGAGAAAAGGAAAGGTTGGTTGTCTTGGATGCAAGACCCAAAGAAAGGGATAGATTTTGAGCAAACTTTGCTCCTGTGTGCTAGATGACACAGTGAGGTCATTGTTGGCAGTTGCAGCAATGAAAGTTGGTATCTGTACCAGATGGATGTCAAGAATGTTTTCTCATGGAGATTTGCTGAGGATGTTATATCAAAATTCTATGGTTATTGGGACAGGAAAGGCAATATGGTGGACAGGGGGAGAATCCTATGTCACCACAACATCCTACGAAGTGTGCTGCAAATTGGAAAGAAGCTTTTGTATGGTTGAAGCAGGCTTCCGAAAGTGGTTCACACAGCTGTTATGCACATGATTCTAAATGGATTTGTAACAATCAAAGCTGATTACTCATTTGTTTATTAAAAAACAATGGTATCCAATCTTGTAATCATCTTGGTGTTTGATGATCATGTGTCTTGCTGGCATGATGAGACATGATCAACAAGCTAGCAGAATTTCTGCATTCCTCAGTTACAACATGAAAGTCTAGGGATTAAAGATTCCTGGTAATTGAAGTTGACAGAAATGAAAAGAGGCATCTCATAGCTCAGAGAAAATATACTGGACTGTTGAAAGACCACAAGCTTCCACAATGCAAAAACCTCTGCAATTGCCATTTGATTCCAAGTTGAAGCTTACCCCAAATATGGGATCCGTGTCTGATCACTGCTGAATATCAACATGATAGGAAAAACTTATCTATCTTACTATCAAAGACTGACTTGTGTTTTCAGTCATGTCTTAAGTCGTTCTGCATGCGCGTCCAAACTGTCATGCAAAGCGCTACGATCTGAGATATAGCAGGCTCACCTAGTCAAGGAGTGTTATAGACAGCATCAATTAAGGCACTCACAGCTTTCTGATAGGTTGGGAAGGTGTCAAATCACCAAAAATCACTACTGGTTATTGTGTTCTACTGGGTGTTCTTTTTCATTGGAAAACCAAAAGCAACCAGTGGTGGACGATCCCTGCGAGGCTGATATCGAGCCATGGCTCTTTCATGTGAGGTATCTGGCTCACAGCTTCTAGAGATCTTGGATTAACATTGTCTACAACCAGTTACTTTGAGTGTACAATCAAGCTTCTGCTTTCGATTGCTGTTAATCCGAGTGTTGCATGAGTAAAACAAACAGTTAATCGATTGCACACTTTTGGCGTGACAGGTTAATGATGCTGGAATCGACCTGAGGTAATGTTCCCGGTCAGAACTTAGAGATGTGCTCCCAAAGGGGTTGACTGTTCAAACAATATTATCGTAAGCAAACTGGGTTCAGCCTTCACCTTCCTCCATTTGAGGGGAGTGTAAGGAAAGAGGCAGTTTAGGCCTTTGCTTTTTGGTTTTACTATGTGTGTATAGTGTGTGTTTTATGTAGTGGTCTATGGCGTGTATGAAGGTAGTTAGTTATGGTGATCCAATGAGGATTTGGTGTGAACTAAGCCTGTCCAACTTATTCTTGTAAAAAGTGCTGGTTGGTAGAAGTAGGTGTATATATATATAGTCGAGGTTTGTAGGCCGCTTTTGCATTCATGTCATAACAATCAATTATTATCAAAGATGCAAACTTTAGAGAGTAGTTCTCTACAAATTATTATACTAATTCAAATTCAGAGAGCCATATTTCACCAAAAACCATACAAAGATTACAAACCCAATACATAAATTCTCTCATTAATCAGACAAACGAATTTCTTCAATGTTAATCGAAGTAAATTATCAAAATCAAGGTATGATTCGAAAATCATCAAATAATCCATTTGACAACACCCATCACCAATATATTGATGGAATACGATTGACCTCTTCAGAGTTTCGAAATCAAGCAAATATCAATCCATTTTGGAAACCCGATGAGAAAGGTAAGCTTGTGCAGTCCTTAGTTAAAGGATTTCAGAAAGCGCCAGTTGTTGGAATCCCTGTTTCTGCAAACGTTTTGTAAGCCAACATTGCTATTGTTGTGTTTGACAGAGTAATTTGTGAGGAAAAACAACGTAAAAGGAGAGCAGTGAGAGAAAGGAAAGAACAGAAATAGGGTTTAATGGGAAACATATACTGGAGAAGAGAGGGTGCGGGTTGAGTTTGAGTGAATGGAAGCAGAGAGAGAGATTAAGGGGAGAGGCAGGAGGTTACACACGTGCGAATTCAAAGAGAAAGGACAAGTAATGACACGTGGAGTTTTAAATAGGAAAGCTCTTAAAAGTGTTTTTAACAAAAAAAAAATGACATATAAGGTGGTTTTTTTTTTGAAAAATAACTTATAAAGTGTTTTTCCGACAATTTTTCCTTTAAATCAAGCAAAAATTGCTGAAAACGCCATTTTATGCAAACTTTAAAAATATTATCCACATATTTTTTTAAAAAAAAATAGTTTATCCCATTTTGGTCAAAATTTATAAAACACTACTTACTTTAGTTTTCAGGTCAATGAATAGAATCATTTCGATGTGTGAGTCCCACCTCTTCTTACTTCTTTCCTTTCTCTCTCCTCTCTCCTTACAACCAACCACCAAGCAACGCCACCTCCATTACCACCAAGCCCCACCATCTCCATTATGTGCCACAACTATCTATCTCTTGCAATGTGCTCTCACTCCTCAATTGCAAACAAACCAACAAATTAGGAAAACCTCAAAATCACAATAAACAAGACAAGATCAAAATCAACAAAATCACAAAAAAAATGAAAAATTCACACAAAAAATCAGCAAAAACAATTTCAGCCATGATTGTTTCTTCATTAGTCTTTTAATCACAAAATAAATTCAATTTTTGATCGAAATTCAATTCTGTGAATATTGTGAGCGGAGTTTTCAATTTCCAATGACGACGAGTAATCGCACGATTTTGTTCCAGAAATACAGAGATGCGTTTCACCCATGAGTGTCGTTCGCCTGCTATCGAAGATGGCGAAAGGCTCGAATTTTTGGAGTTTGATTGCTATTTACCAATTGCTCAATGTTGAAATTCTGGAATTGATAATTGAGCATCAAATTTCTGGAATCAGATTTGCTCGAAATGCTCCAATTTTTCGTTCGAATTCAGGGGCTCTTGCTTATGATTGGATTATTGTGGTGGTGGTTTTAATGAGAGAGGAACGAATTAGGGGGTAGGGGTCTGGACGCAGAGTTTAGGTGCATGCGAAAGGAGAGCAGGGGAAGATTATGAAAAACGAGGGGTCTTGGAAAATTTGAATCTATCGTATGATTTTGAAGAAGAAATAAGAGGGAACCGAAAAAACTGTTCGAAAAACTGAAAATTGGTCTAAAAATCAAATAAGTAGTGTTTTACAAAGGTTTTCTAAAATGTGGGTTGTTATTTTATTAAAAAAATAGTAGGTTGTTATTTCTAAAGTTGACAAAAATGAGTAGTTTTCATGAAATTTTCCTAAATTAAACACTTTATTTTAATTTAGGTCTAACAAAATAATTTGTCTTTCTAGTCCAATATGTGGTATGGAGCAGTGGGTACACATAACAATATAGCAAATGTGCAAGGAAAACAAATTAAATTTAATAACTTTCATATATAAATTCAAGCATATCAAGCGCAATGTGAATCTTAAAATTAATGGCTTTTATAAGCTTCTCTTGACTAACTTCTTTTTTTAAAAAGTTAATTAATCATTATGATACTGACTACTTTCTATCAGGGGGTTAAAAGAGTCAATTTATTGATATAATATCCTACTACCACTTATAAAAGGGTTAAAATGCTCTTTTAATTTAGTCATATTAATCCCACATTATCAACATCAGATTTTAAATTCCTCAATTTTATTTCAAATGAAATGCCAAACAAAGATGAAGACATTTATTAAATTCTCACTTTAATTTCTATTCCCACTCCTAACCTATATTTCTCAAATTCTCATTCAATTCCACATGCCGAAACACCCCTTCATTTCTTTCTTTAACTATAAATCTGCTATAGCTCAATACATACAAAAACAATGTTGATGTGAGGTTTTGACTCTTCGACTTATTGTACAAACAACAATGCCTCATTGGTAGGTATTATCTTGTTTAATTTGTCATTGTTATAATTTACTACTTGTATATAGATTACGTTGAATACTAATAAAAATTCGGCGAAAGAAGCTTACTGAAAAAACCTACTCGTCATCAGTTTTTTGTTTTCCATACTTGTATCACATTGGGCAAAAACAAATTAGTAATAGATAATAAAATAATAATAATAATAATAATATTAATAATAAAATTAATATATAAAATAATAATAATAATAATTAATAATAATAATTAATATAATAATAATAATAATAATAATAATAATAATAATAATAATTAATAATCAATAATATAATATAATAATATAATTAATAATAAATAATAATAATAATAATAATAATAATATAATAAAAAATAATAAGTAAATAATAATAATAATAATAATAATAATAATCCTAAACAAGTTTTGGACCGATTTGAATTGATAATATATCCATCTTTAAAGCACGCATTATGTTGAAAACTTAAAAACAAGATTTTGTAATGAAACAAAATGAGAAGCACAAGTAACGTGCATTATAACTTATATAGCTAGCCGCCTAGTCTGGGAAAACATAAAGAAATAAGAAGTAAATAAGAAAAGCCAAACCTTCAAGTCAAAGTGTGTTGTTAGCTTCAAGAGGTAAAGAATGCCAATAATCATCTGTTCAACATCGGTATCCACTAATATGCGATGCTGCTTTGCTCCTACATCTTTCGTTCCACAATCCAACAGCTACTGTCATCCAAACAAGGAATAACACTCCTTTTGAAGACATTACTGTTTTTTAAAAGGCTTCATGATTCTTATTATATGATAGATGCGTGCAGTGATGTTTAATGGAGAATTGGAGATGTTAGATAGTATGTGGCTAAATAGCACAAGCTAAAGGCTGCTTGAAAGAGCAAATTTGGCATTTAAAAAGGAAGGAGAATATTATTAGCGGATGTAGTTGTGTTGTGTATAAATGTGATCAAGTTGTGATTGTATGGGAGAAAGCAATCACGATTTTGAAAGTGATCATCTGTTATGGTGGGTGCAGTTTTGAATAAGAGCATTATTGAAAAGGGTTGAAATGGGATAAAACTATAACATATTGGCAATTTTTCTTACACGCTCGTTTTGTGTGTAACCAGCCACACCTATTATTTTGGTGTGGCTGGCAACAAGACATAACGACTCCGTTATGGTCCGTTATGTCCGTACAGTCCGTACGGTCGTACAATGCGTACAATTACTAAACCTAACACTAACTACTTATAAAAGCAACATTAATTCTTAAAAAAACTAACACTAATCCCAAAAAAACCGCTGCTTTCTCCTTCAGCTTCTACTCAACTCTTTCTCCCTCCTTGCTTTTCCTCAAGCTTCCTCATTCTTCTTTTCTTCAACCTTCCTCCATTCTGCTTTTCTTCAATTAAATTCTATAAAAAAAAATGAAATCACCAATGAACACAGAATTCTTCAAATATTCATTACAGCATTGAGGATTCGTTACAGCATTTGAAACTCACAATATATGAACTACTTTTCAGAAATATATGAACTACTTTTATGAAATATATTAAATACTTATGTAACACATCAATATTACTTTTCTAATAATATGAACTACTTTTTAAAATCATATGACTTTTGTTCTTATAATAACTCATCTACTACTCTTAACAGTTTTATGAATTATATACTACTAAAGGTCTACTTTACAAAATACATTAATAATTTTCTGAACTCATTGAATTATATGAAACTACTTTTCAGAAATATTGAATACTTTTCAGAAATATATGAAACTACTTTTTCAGAAACATATGAACTACTTTTTAAAATATATGAACTACTTTTCAGAAATATATGAACTACTTTTATGAAAATATATTAACACTTATGTAACACATCAATATTACTTTTCTAGATAATATGAACTACTTTTAAAATCATATGAACTTTTGTTCTTATATAACATGAACTACTTTTCTGAATCATATGAAATACTTTAAAAAATTTCAACAAATTACTCTTAAATGTACGAGCTACTTTTCAGAATATATGAACTACTTTCAGAAATATATGAACTACTTTTCAGAAATATTTGAACTACTTTTCAGAACATCATTGAAACTACTTTTCAGAAATATATGAACTACTTTTCAAAATATCTACTTTCCAGAATATATGAACTATTTTTATGAAATTATCACCATTACTTTTCTGAATATATAAGAAGTACTTTTACGAATTAGAATGAACTACTTTTATTAAATATATAACTACTTTTGAAATATCACACATTACTTTTCTGGAATATAAAACTACTTACGAATTATTATGAACTACTTTTATGAAATATATGAACTACTTTATGAAATATATACTACTTTTTCTGAATTATAAGAACTCTTTTACGAATTATACGGAACTACTTTTATGAATATACGAACTACTATTTGAATTATACGAACTACTTTTTGACATACCTAAAATCTTCACAACAAAGCATTTCAACTGAATCTCCTTGCACGAATAATGATTCCAGTCAGAAATTTTTTTTTTACATGTAAAACATTCTGATACTTTCTTCAGATCTTTAAGTTTCAAATTTCAAAACAAAACGAAATTCAAATTACAAAAAATTCAGATATCTTCATCTTGAACAAAAAAAACGAAAGAAGAAATTGAACTATTGAACGTCAGATCTACTACAAATCACATAGAAAAAACAAGTGAAAAACTAAACAAGAAGAAAAACAAGAGAGAAGTAGAAAGGAAAACGAGGAAAATACATGTGAAAAACTAAAACAAGAAGAAAAACAAGAGAGATGAAGAAGGAAAACGAGAAACGAGAGAGAAGCCAAGAAAGAAGCAGAGAGAAGAAAGAGAGAGAAGCAAAGAGAAAATTTTAAGAGAGAAGCAGAGAGAAAATTTTAGAGAGAGAAAGTGAAAAATAGAAAATAGATTGACAAATGATAATGAGATGTTAAATGACATATAAAGTAAATTTAAAGTACCTCAATATGACAACACACGACTTAAAAAAACAATATGCCTGCAACCAAATGAACTACTTTTCTGAATAAATAACTACTTTTATGAAATACATAAACTACTTTTCTGAATTAAATGAACTACTTTTATGAATACATAACTACTTTTCTGAAATATTATGAACTACTTTCATGAAATATCACAATTACTTTTCTGAATTATAAGAAGTACTTTTACGAATTATATGAACTACTTTTATGGAATATATGAACTACTTTGTAACGAAAAAATATATGAACTAATTTTATGAAATATCATAACTACTTTTCTGAATTATAAGAATATTTTTACGAATTATATTAAACTACTTTATGAATCATACAAACTACTGTTTGAATTATATGAACTACTTTTATGTAATATATGAACTACTTTAATGAAATATTTCTGAATTATAAGAACTATTTTACGAATATACAAAACTACTTTATGAAATATATGAACTACTGTTCTGAATTATATGAACTACTTTATATTAATTAAAGTGAATGAAAATAAAAATTCAAAACTTATTGAAAATGAAAGAAAAAAAAGGGAGAAATCCAAAACTTATTGAAATTATACGAACTACTTTTACGAATTATACGAACTACTTTTACAAATTATACGACTACTTTACGAATATACGACTATTTCTTTTTTTGAATTATAAGAAATACTTTTACGAATTATAAACTTACTTTTACATATTTAGCGAACTACTTTACAAATTATACGAATACTTTTACGAATTATACGAACTACTTCTTTTTGAATATAAGAATATACTTACGAATTATAAAAACTATTTACAATTATACGAACTATTTTACGAATTATACGATTCCTCCCCTTCCTTATATAATAGAGATACTCCAATGATCAAACCTACCTGAGCTTTCATCCGTATATGATTCGATCTGCCTGTTGACTGCCTATCCTCCAATCCATGAAACACAACTCATTCGTAAACTTTTTACTTAAATTGGAGAATATTTATATTTTGGAAAATACTTATTATCTGAAGACAAACTACTTTTATGAAATATAAAACTACTTTTATAAAATATCACAATTACTTCAATTTTTTGAAATGTATAGAAGTACTTTTACGAATTATTATGAACTACTTTTATGGAATATTGAACTACTTTCGTCACCAAAAATATTATGAACTACTTTTATGAAATATCAGAACATTTTTACGAATTATCATGAACTATTTTATGTAATTATATGAATTACTTTAATGAAATATTTCTGGATTATAAGAACTACTTTACATTTATTACAAACTACTTTTATGAAAATATGAACTACTGTTCTGAATTTTTAAACTACTTTTATATAATAAAGTGAATTGAAAATAAAAAATTCAAAACTTATTGAAATGAAAAAAAAAAGGAGAAATCCAAAATGAAAAAACTAAACCACACAACAACAACATAATTAACCAAATTTCACAATACAAAATAAAATTAAGGGAAAATTATAATTTTTAAGGGCAAAAGATAATTATTAAGGGGATGAGTCGTAGCTTCTCTAGTGTTACAGCTTCCGGCGACTTAGAAAGGACCTGCCTAGCTCGTATGAAACCTATTCTGACTAAGGAAAAGGATAGGATCTTATTTATGTTATGCTACTTAGGGACGTTATCTCGGTGTAAGGCAAGGAAATCACATAGCATGGGAGCTGGGAAAAGACAAACAACAAGACAAACAATTGTATGTTGGCATTTCAACAAAACAAACAGAGAAAGCAACAAAACACAAAGCAACAAACACAAAACGCAACAACAGTAACAGCAACACAACACAGTAAATCGAATTAACGAACAACAACAGTAGCAGCCATAGCGAACAACAAACAGTACAGCATCGCAGCAATGCTGCTGGTGGTGGTGCGCCGTCGGGGCGTGCCGAGGAGAGAAGAAAAGAGAAGGAGGAGTGGTGTCGGCTCTGCAGGACAACGCAACACACAAGTAGCAACAACGCAGCATGCTCAATGGTGGTGTGTTTCGTCGCTGGGCGTGGTCAAGGAAGAAGAACGAGGAGGATGGGTGTGGCAAACAACAAGAGGAAGGAAAAAAATAGAAGAGAAAGAAGAAATTGGTGAGAGAAATCAGAAACAAAACAAATTGAGAGAGAGAAGAGATAGAATCAAAGCATAACGGACAAAACCTTTAAGAATCTGAGCTATAAACAGACTCCGTTACAATAAATTAATGGACTCCGTTACTTTGGTCTTAATGGGCTTCCTCAATTACAGGCCACACCTATTGTTAAATTGTGGCAGGCACATTACAATTGTTTGTCATTTTCTTAAGGAACATATTTTAGTGCTAAAATCATTATCATTTTT
This sequence comes from Bassia scoparia, assembly GCA_008642245.1. NCBI lineage: Eukaryota > Viridiplantae > Streptophyta > Magnoliopsida > Caryophyllales > Amaranthaceae > Bassia > Bassia scoparia. The sequence goes on from SNQN01004253.1 coordinate 26,588, forward strand.
AAATGAGAGGACAACAAAATTAATGGCACGATGTATCATCATTACTCATGTTTAATTCCGTGGAACGGGACTAATAATAATAATCCGGTTATCTCCCCTTTCTCCCCTTCCCATAAATGTGAGAAGTATGCACCAAATGGTAATACCAATTTTGCCCCTCTTCTTTTCGGAGTATTAAAATCTACCATTACTCTACATGAACATCTTTCCTTTCTCCAACACTTGCATCACCTTCTTCCTTTCCTTCTTATCCTTTCCGTTCTTCGTTTCATTTACATCTGAACCTGCCAACCATTTGTTCTTCGCCCTTCATCTTTAGTTTTCGTTCTTTCTTCGTATTTTGTCGTTTCATTCAACTGGACACTAGGATGCTTGCAGTCTCGCTCTTGGTGTGTTTGGTGATTATTGCCGACCCATGGACCCCCAATCGGGGTTCTATCGATGGGTAAATCAAGATGTTCGAGCCCTGTGTGTCCCCTTGTTGGAGACGACTCAGACGAGACACGAGAGTGAGAAAGAGAGTGAGAACTGAGAAATGAGAGTGAGAGAGTGTGCGATACTGCGATTGTTGCCCTTGTTGGAGACGACTCAGACGAGACAGTGAGACACGAGAGTGAGAAAGAGAATGAGAAATCAGAAATGTAAGAGAGAGAAATTTAACTTACCAATTCAGGTTAAATAGTGTGGCTATTACAACTTAGTAACTTACATATTCTTTGGGCCTTTACAATTTGGACCAAATTTTATTCACATGAACTGAAACAAAACCTAAACATTAGCTAATATTAAACGGGTTGAATGCCTCAACCCTAACCTAACCCGTTTATTATGCYTGTCGTGTCGTGCCAATAAGTTAAACGGGTCAAGGCTGCTGACCCAAACCCTTTAATAAAGGGTCGATTTCGATTCGAGTTGGCGGGTAGTGTCGCARTTGCCAAGCTCTAGGTTTAGTGCTGGGAATGCAGTGGTGGGGGTGCGTGGATCAAGTTTTAATATTAGGTAAGTTAAATTTATGAGTTTTTCGCTTTCTTGTGTTTTCTGAAAACCCAATTTTAATATTAGGTGAGTTAAATCAACCAACGATGCAAAGTTGACTCGATTTGCGTGCCTCGAATCGATTAAAAATTTCAATTTTGGGGTACCACTTGAATTAGCTTTCAGATTTAGGGTACTACATGAATTAGACTTAACTAAAAATAACACCGGTTAACTTTTGGTAACGGTATGAATTATTTTTCAAATTTTTGGTACCACGTGAATTTTGAAACTTTTTGGGGTACCACATGAATTATGTGAAACCTCAGGGGTACCCCATGAAAAATTCCTAGTCTTTATCTAACGTCCCGGTGTGTCCGTTAGCAATGCAATATCGTAAAATATAATTAATTCTTGGAATTATATCCTCTCGCTACTCCTAAATTTTGTATACATTTCAAAACTTGACACTATTCCCAATATGAAAGGATGTTCTAAATTTTCTATTAATATATATGTCAAAATATAGTCATGTGAAATCTTGTATGATTCATTTCCATGATTATATGTTTTATATTTTTTTCTAATCTATCTATATTTATATATACCTATACTAAAGCAATCCCCACTATCCATATTTTCCCTCCTAAACTTACTTCCACTTCCCTCCCAACACTACCTAAAATTAAAATTTTTAATTTTTTTTTTCCTTCTATCAAGGAAACTCTTCATTTACCCATATTTATTAAATGATTTCCCACATTTACTTTTGAGAGTAAAATCAAGTACTCCCATCAAGGAGTACAATATTTTGATCTAAAATTGTGTACCCATCTTGTCACTTCTATTTCTATGTTTAATCCCAAAAAACTTATAAAATTATTTTAGTTTTTTCTCATCATATCTCTATTATATAAGCCAAGGGGGGAGCTATGGTGTCCCCCTATGAAGTTACAATATTATTTATCCTATGATTAGATTTTTAAAATTAATTCAATCAACATCCTAAAATGAAAACTTTAAGTCATTAATGTATGCAACTTGGATAGAATTGAATAGTTTTAACAAAATAAATTTAGCCATTATTTATCATCAACTAATCAAACTTATTTGCATTAATATTTTCAAATTATACTTAGTTACTAAAAAATATCAACGTTAATTAACATTAAATAATTATCGTTTATAAGTCAATTAAAATACACTGAATCAAGACAATAATTAATGCAATAATCTCTATAATAAGTGAAGGGGGGGG